>JAWVWN010006204.1:0-29465 GCA_037367305.1 Phrynocephalus vlangalii | reverse complement strand
TTATTTATTTATTTAATTAATTAATTAACAATCTATCTCTTTTGCACCAAAATATGAGAACACGTGCTATTATCTTTTTATTTGTAAACTACATTGGTCAATTTGTTTACTAGCAAAGCACTTGAAGTAGCATAGTAACAAATATCCAAAACAGCAGCTAGCAAAATGTATATTCAAGTGGACCCTCATATAACAAACGGTTTGTATAACACAAAATCTGTACAGCATAAAACATTCTGGAGATAGGGGAAATTTGCTCAACAGAATCGCCTATGGGGCGAATTCATACAACAGAAAAATGGTTGTGATTATGGATTACTCCGTTTTCAATGAAAAATGTGTATAAAGGAAAATTTGCTTAACAGAATATCATTTGGAACAAATTAATTCCTTTCTACAAGGTACCACTGTACAACTTCTTTTTCTAGGTTGTAAAACACAGGGAAACTTCAAACATCAAAGAGTGAATCAAATAGCAGGAGTGAAGTTGTATTGAGAATATTGCTATTTATCCAGTGCAAGCAAATGATTTGTTTAGTAGGAATAGGTTTTCCATGTACAGTGGTACCTTGTATAACGTAATTAATTCGTTCCAAATCAAATTACGTTATACAAGTTTTCCGTTGTACAAATTGTCATTTCCCATAGGAATGCATTGAAACTGGATTTAATCCGTTTCAATGCATTCCTATGGGGGGGGGTTTGGGTGACAGGGGGCGGTTTTTTTGGGCGATGGGGGGCGGGCGGGCGGCTCACCCCTCCTCCGTGTCTGCTGTCCCTCCTCTCCCCTCCTTCCTTCCCTCTTTCTTGGCCGGCCGCAGGTGGTCGGACGGAGGTGGCCGCAGGGGTGGGGGGAGGGAGTGGGGTGCGCCGCTTGGCCTGGGGCGGGGGGCTTGGGGGACCGCGCCGGGAATCCCCCCCTCACCTGTTGCCGGAGTCCCCGAGGCGGCCAGCAGGCAGGAGGGCGCACCAGCGGCGGACTTTGTTCCGAGGGGGGGAGGGTGGCGGATTTCCCCCCCCCACACCCGCTGGCTCGGTGCGCGCACACACACACACACACACACACACACACACACACGGGTGGCGGCGGCGCTCCCAAAGCCGCCGCCAGCCACCCGCCCGTTCCCGCCTCTCTCTCTCTCTCTCTCTCTCTCTCTCTGTGGCGGTCCGAAAGCCGCCGCCAGCCACCCGCCCGTTCCCGCCTCTCTCTCTCTCTCTCTCTCTCTCTCTCTCTCTCTGTGGCGGTGGCGGCGGCGGCGGCGGCGCTCCGAAAGCCGCCGCCACCCCCCTGCCCGGTCCCGGCTCTCTCTCTCACTCTCTCTCTCTCTCTCTCTCCTCTCTCTCTCTCTCTCTCTCTCTCTCTCTCTGTGTGGCGGTGGCGGCGGCGGCGGCGGCGCTCCGAAAGCCGCCGCCAGCCACCCGCCCGTTCCCGCCTCTCTCTCTCTCTCTCTCTCTCTCTCTCTCTCTCTCTCTCTCTCTCTCTCTCTCTGTGGCGGTGGCGGCGGCGGCGCTCCAAAAGCCGCCGCCAGCCACCCGCCCGTTCCTGCCTCTCTCTCTCTCTCTCTCTCTCTCTCTCTCTCTCTCTCTCTCTCTCTCTCTCTCTCTCACTGTGGCGGTGGCGGTGGCGGCGGCGGCGCTCCGAAAGCCGCCGCCAGCCACCCGCCCGTTCCCGCCTCTCTCTCTCTCTCTCTCTCTCTCTCTCTCTCTCTCTCTCTCTCTCTCACTGTGGCGGTGGCGGCGGCGGCGGCGGCGCTCCAAAAGCCGCCGCCAGCCACCCGCCGGTTCCCGCCTCTCTCTCTCTCTCTCTCTCTCTCACTCACTCACACACACACACACACACACACACACACACACACACACACACACACACACACACACCTCCGGAGGAGGCGCCCCGGCCCCGGGAGGAGGAAAAAACGCGGGGGCCGAGCGGGGACCAGGGGAGCCCGGCGGCGAGAAGGGGCGCCCTCCTCCTCCTCCTCCTCGGCAGGTCGGGTCTGAGACACCCGGTGAGTGGTGGTGGTGGCGGCAGCGATTTGGCCCCCCTCCTTCCCCCCTTCTCCCCCTTCCTTACGGCGGCCAGGGCGGCGGAGGAAGAGGCAGAGAAAACAGGGAAGGGGGAAGGGGGGGGCAGATTTTTTTTCCGTTGTACGGATTTTACGTTATACAAACCCTACGTTGTACGAGGTATGACTGTAGTTTCTAATGACTCAATTTCTTTCTTTTTTCCTGTTACAGTAAAGGAAGGTGAAGCACTAACAAGCCCCTGCTTATCACCTGATTTCCAAGGTGAATGGGAGCATACCAAGATACTATACAGAATAAAAGGGCAGAAGGCAGGTATAGTCACTTGGCTATCTCTTCATTTAACAACATGCATTTATTTCACTATCTCTGTTTATTTGGTATCTTTTTAAATTGGCTTTTTCTTTCATTTCGGCTTTTGTGGCAAATGATAAGCAGTCTTCATTAAGAAAACTGTTCTCCTATGTGGTCCACTAGATTTCCTCCATAGTTAAGATTGTGCGAATAATATTTTTCATAAGTGTGATATATAATATAATGAAACTTAGGGCAAGATGGTGGCACGTAAAGGCTCTTTGCCTTTGCCGTAGGTTCTTGTTTGGTTTTCTTTTTCTTTTTTCTTTTTTGTTGTTGTTTTTATTTTTATTTTAAGTTCTTACGTGCCTGACCCTCTATGCCTCTGCCTTTAGAAGGGGACCGAGGGGATAGGGTTTTTTTTCTCTTTTCCCGCCCCCTCTTGCCTATTTTCCAGCTTGCCTTTTACTCATTCTGCTGCCTTGCCTCTCGCTGGGGCTGGTTTGGGTGACTGCGTGCTCCCTGTTCGGTCCTGGCCGCTCTCTGTTTGGAGTGGCTTTCCATCAAGATGGCTGTGGCGGTTGAGGCAATTTTGTGGTCCTGGCGGTTCCCAGTTCCAGCGGAGTGTGGTCATGGCAGCCATGGTGTTTTCCTGGCTCGGAGGTTCCTGGTGGCTTCTCGGTTCCCAGTTGGTGTGTGGTATGGTGGTGGCAAATGCGACAGGGGTTGGAGGTCTGGCCTTCTGGTGACCTCCATGGTGCTATTGGTTTTTTGATGGAGGCGCCCTTGGTGCTCTGGCGCTTAGGCATTCCTGGAGGCTCAGGATGCCGGTTTTCCAGCAGCGGCATTTGACTATCCTGAAGGGAGCCCAGGGCGGCCATTTGACTCCCTTTCTTGTTAGTCCAACTGTCCACAGGGAGTCCACATCAAGGTATGGGCAAATCTGGGCGATAAGCCAGAGATGGTAAAAGGCCGCCCTGGAAACAGCTGCCACCTGGGCTTCCAGGGGCAAAGCTGGATCCAAGACGATGCCCAGATTCCTCACTCTGTCAACGGGCTGGAAGGCAGTACCCCCCCCCCAAGCTGGGAAGAGGGCCACCGTACCCCTCTGGGGACCCCCCCCCAAGGAACAGAACCTCAGTCTTCTCAGGGTTTAGCTTGAGCCTGTTAGTCCTGGTCCATTCCAAGACCACCTCCAGGCAGCGGTCAAGGGTCTGCACAGCCTCCATTGCAGAGGTTGGAAAGGAGAGATTTAATGTGCATATTGACTTTCTGGTTTGATTTTCTGGTAAGAATTTTGAAAAACCTTTCCCTACCTTCCCTACCTTCCTTCAAACCAACAGGGTCATCCAGAGAAGATGGCTCCGTGTAGATTTCCATGCAGGAAGGGACTAATTAAAGAGCAGGCTAGCAGGTATAGAAGCAAAGAATTATCCAGTACTGTATACTGAAGTGTTTCTTCTTTGGAACTTATTACAAGATGCTGTAGGGCTGTTGGGAATTTCACTGTCCTGTTTCCTGATCACCCAGCCATATATCTATGCCAGAGTTTATACATAGAAAGCTGTTTTTTGATATTTTCTTTCCTATGGAATGTCCTCACCCAGGAGACTTAGGAGGAACCAGTTCAGAGCCAGGAATGCCTCTTTTTAAAAAAAAATATTAATAGGCTTTTGGTGTTAGAAGCAATTAAGCTGCTATGAGTTTTTATTTATTGAAGTCTATCTTAAGGTCGGTTGATATATTTGTCCTGTAATTTGCTTCTTTTATTCTTTTGGGAAGCAGATGGACATTGTAGGGAAATATAAATGTCATAACAAACTGGTAGAAACAACATGAATTATGTAAAATGAAAAGTTAATGAGTTTGCATAATTTATAAGTTGCACACTAGTGGGTTTTTTAATGTAGAGTAGACTGAGGTCCTCTGATGTAACTGTGCCTGTGGAAAGATGATGATGTCACCACGAGGGGGCAGTTTTTGATCATTGAAAAGTTCCTGCTTCTGTCCTGTAGCCTTTCAGGTTCGAATTGAATTCTTTTTTGTCATGTAAGAACCACAACTGGAAGATGGGGAAAATCTTTAATTACAGAAATTAAATTGTGTCATTGGGCACAGGCAATATTCTATAATGAAATTTGGGTCCATGATCTCACAGTAATAAAGTAAGTAATGCCTTCCTCCTTCCATCTCATGGCTGCCGCAGAAAGGGATTACATGGAAGCTGAAAAAGCCACAGAAGAAAAGTAGGAAGCTTTCATTACCAAAAATCACCACCTGCTGATGATGTCATTATCCTTCCACCAATACACACAGGATATTAGTCAGTATGTTTTCAAAGTAGAAAGGAGCCACAGTCCTGCAGGAGGCAGACTTGATGTACACAGTATAACAGTTTGTTGTTACTGTGAAGCCTGTAAATGTACTGTACTGTATTTGGATTCAACATTAATAATAACCATCTTTTCAATATGCATAGATGCACCCAGGTACAGTATTTATTTTGAAAAATAAATGCTGTCACTTCGATATCCTAAAGATTGACACCTTAAGAATTGTAGGGATTTGAAATTAGAAACACAGTTGTCCAATTTATAAGCAAACTATGAAGAACTTAGGATTACTGCAGTGCTGGGCATGGATCAATTTTGAGTTGGGCTAAATGCTTGAGGAAAATTATCCAGAGGGACATAACCTAATGGGAATGGGGTATAGCCTAAAGAGAATACAGTAGAACCCCCGTATCCACTCATTCAGTTATCCACGGTTGGCAGAGGAAAAATTAAATAATTCAGCAGCCACAAAGCAAGCTGTAAAGCAAGCTGTTGTGACAAACAGCAGCTGTAAAGCAAGCTGTTGTCACAAATAGCATCTGTAAAGCAAGCTACTGTCACAAACAGCAGCCATAAAGCAAGCTACTGTCAGGAAATAGCAGTCATAAAGCAAGCTACTGTCAGGAAACAGCAGTTTGGGGTGGGTGGGCAGGCGTTCTCTCTTATCCATGGTTTTCATTATCCACGGGACGGTCAGGAACCAATCCCCAGCAGATACCAGGGTCCTACTGTAATGGTCATGATGATGACATTGATGGTGATAATAATAACAGTATGCCATCAGGTTGATTCTGAGTTATGGCAACCGTTTCCATAGTTTTCTAGGTACAAAGTATTTGTACTGTACCTAGAAAACTATGGCTTGGGACCTGACTATCTGGCAGAGCGGATCTCCCAGAGGTCAGCTTCGTCCCGACTGACCAGAGCTTTGCTCTCCCTTTCGCTCCGGGGGGCCACTGTGAGGGAGGCTTGTAGGGTTTCTACCCGGAGCTGGGCCTTCTCAGTGGCTGCCCCGGCACTTTGGAACAGACTGCCGCCAGAGCTAAGGCTGGCCGAGTTGCTGCCAGCTTTAGGAGAGCTTTGAAAACCTGGCTCTTTAGGGACTACTTGGTAATCACTGAGTCCATGATGGTATGTTTATTTTCTTAGTTGGCTTGCTTTTTATCCCCTTGCTGGATTCCTTGTCATATATCAGTTTTTGTTGTTTTTATCTATCCCCCCCCTCTTTTTAATTTTCATATTATTTGATCTATTGTGGGGTGTTGTTTATTTGAGCAAATTGTTTATTTGGGCAATTTGTTGTACACCACCCAGAGTTCCCAAGGGAAATTTGGGCAGCTAATAAATATAAAAATAAATAAATAAAATAAATAGACATGGTCCACCATTCTCTTTTTTCTGTAGAACATTGGGGACTGTATAGATTGCCCAAATCTAACAGGCTGGCTCTTCTCTCAAGAAGTACATCAGAGAATCGAACCCACAACCTCTAGTTCAGTAGCCAGGTAGCCAGCTCATTGACCGAGCCAATGATTTTTTTAGGCTACAAGTAATATATCAGGTTTTGAGGCCTCTGTTAAATACTATTTCTATTCCCCAGTTGACACGTTTATAGAAATTCTTTACATTAGGCAATACTGTACTTGCAAGTGTTTGGTAGACATGCACACAGAGCAAAATACTTCACCTACTTGACCTTCATTTTTAATGCTGAATTATCAAGGTGGCTTTTGTCTCTCTCTTCTCTTTCAGAAAAGCCTCTCTTTGAATCATGTTCTGATGTTGTAGCAAAATTGCTCAGCAAGAAGGTTTACAAAACAGAGGAAGTAAAGGAATCGGAGTTTTATGCTTTTTCCTACTATTATGACTTGGCTGTGGATGCTGGTTTAATAGGTGAGCTTGATTGTTTTCCATAATCATGCAGAGTATTAGGATTCTCATACCTGATGAAGTTGGTTTTGGTGCACAGAAATGCTAAAATAGATATTAATTTCAGTATGTATTTATTTGATTTCCATACCATGCTATCTAAAAAAATGGGAGGGATGTCACTGGTGTATTATAGACTCCCAAGCCAGCCAGAGTAGCGGAATGATGCTTCCTGTGAGCAGATGGCCACACAGTCAAAAGGGAGAGATGTAGTACTAATGGGAGATTTTAACTATTCTGATATATCAGGGCTGTCCAAATTTGAACAGGTCGAGGTACTTTCCAGCCAAGTGCTGAGCTACCCATATGAATTTATCCTTCCAAACACATTTTCTAAGTAAAAAAATTGTGTACTATGCAAAGTTTCCATGGAATGCATGAATCAATTAACGCCTGAGGAAATTCAGTGCTTCTATGAAGGTGACATGCAAACTTGCTTGCACCTCGAGCCAGTGTGCAATGCAAGGGAGTACATGCATGCTGCCATGCCTCAAGACAACCATGAACATGCTCTTGCCAGTCGATCCACCATGTGTGTGGGGAATAGGGATGCACAGGCTTGAGCCTGACTGAGACGTGGTGCAACCACTTGCTGGCAGTGGTCTTTGATGGGAGGAGGGTGAGAACTTATTCTCGCTTTTTAATTGATGCTGCGCGACTTTGAACCCTTCACGGGCTATTGGTAGCCCATGGTCTACCTTTTGTGCACGCCTGTGATATATGTTGCCAGTCCAACTCAGCTAAGAATGCAAGGTCTAACAAATTCCTTACTGCCCTTGCAAACAATTTCATGGTCCAGAAGGTAGAGGAGGCAACAAGAGGAACAGCTATTTTAGATCTGGTCTTAACCAATAGGGAAGACTTTGTAAATGGGGTCGAAGTGGTGGGATCTTTAGGTAAAAGTGGCCATGCCCTCTTGGAATTTGTTATATAGTTGGGAGGTAAAGCTAAGCATACTCAGACAAGAATCCTGGACTTTAGGAAAGCCAATTTTTGTAAATTTAGGGAATTATCGGCTGTGATTCCATGGACCAAAACACTGCAAGAGAAGGGAGTCCAAGATGGATGGGAGTTCCTTAAAAGTGAGATACTAAAGGCACAATCTAAAACTGTTCCAACAACAAGAAGAAATGGGAGATGTCTACAGAAACCACAATGGTTTACTAAAGAACTTTCAACTCAGCTAAATATAAAGAAAAACAAGTACAGGAAATGGAAAAATGGGTAATGCACCAAAGAGGAATATAAGCAAACAGCTAATATATGCAGGGTGGTGGTAAAAAAAAGCTAAAACGCAAAATGAACTTAGACTTGCCAGAGAGATTAAAGATAGTAAAAAGGGTTTCTTTAGTTATGTCCGCAGCAAAAGAAAAATAAGGAAATGATAGGCTTTCTGCATGGCAAAGAGAACCAGTTACTAACAGGAGACAAGGAAAAGGCAGAACTACTCAACACCTTCCTTGCCTCAGTTTTCTCCGAAAAGCAAAAAAGAGTTTCATTGGCACAAAGAGTAGATGAGGTACGACGGGAATTGCAACATAGAGAGGTAGTACAGAAACACCTGAAAACATTAAATGAATTTAAGTCTCCTGGGGCAAATGAATTACACCCAAGTATATTAAAAGAACTGGCAGAAGTAATTTCAGAACCATTGGCAATAATCTTTGAGAGGTCCTGGAGAACATGGGAAGTCCCCATAGATATGGAGGAGTGTGATTGTTGTCCCTATCTTCAAAAAGGGGAAAAAGAGGACCCAAATAATTACTATCCAGTCAGCTTGACTTCAATTCCTGGAAAGATCATAGAACAGATTATTAAGTGGACAGTTTGTAATTATTTAACTAGCAATGCTGTCATTACGAGAAGTTAACATGGGTTACTTAAAAACAAGTCATGCCAGACTAATTTGATCTCTTTGATAGAATTACAGGCTTGGTGGTTGAGAGGAACACTGGATATTGCCTATCTAGATTTCAGTAAGGCCTTAGATAAGGTTCCCCATGGTATACTTGCAAAGAAGTTAGTAGAATGTGGCATAGATAGTGCTACTGTTAGGTGGATTTGTAATTTGTTGACTGATTGCACCCAAAGGGTGATCATAAATTGCTTCTCTTCAGCTTGGAGAGAAGTGACCAGTGGGGTGCCCCAGGGTTCTGTTCTGGGTCCAGTGCTATTCAATATCTGTATTAATGACTTGAAGGAAGGAATAGAGAGTATGCTGATCAAATTTGCAGATGATACCAAATTGGGAGGGGTTGCTAATTCCCTAGAGGATAGGATGAAAATCCAAAACGACCTTGACAGATTAAAGTGCTGGGCCAAAGCTAACAGAATGGGTTTCCACAGAGAGAAATGTGGGGTGTTGCATCTAGGTAAAAAGAATGAATTGCACAGATATAGGATGGGAGATACATGGCTGGAAAACAGTACCTGTGAAAGGGATCTGGGAGTCTTGGTGGACCACAAATTGAACATGAGTCAGCAGTGCGACACAGCGACCAAGAAAGCCAATGCAATTCTTGGTTGCCGCAACAGAGGCATAGTGTATAGATCAAGGGAAGTGATAATACCCCTTTGTTATGCTGTGGTCACACCCCACCTGGAGTATTTTGTCCAATTCTGCACACCTCAGTTTAAAAAGGATGTTGACAACCTTGAGCAGGTCCAGAGGAGGGAAGAAATGTCTTATGAGGAACAGCTTAGGGAGCTGGGAATGTTTCATCTTACAAAAAGAAGACTGAGAGGGGATATGATAGCTATTTGAAAGGATGTCATATTGAAGAGGGGGCTGGTTTGTTCTCCATGGCTTCAGAGACTAGGACTCGGGGCAATGGTTTCAAACTACAGGAAAATATATTCAATTTAAACATTAGGAAGAACATCCTAACAGTTAGAGCTGTTCGGCAGTGGAATATTCTGCCACGGAGGGTGGTGGAGTCTCCTTCTTTGGAGGTTTTTAAGAACAGGCTGGATGGCCATCTGTCGGGAGTCCTGTGATGGGGGTTCTTTCATGGCAGGGGTTTGCACTGGATGGCCCTTGAGGTCTCTTCCAACACTATGATTCTATGATTCTAAAAACAACCTGTCTGAGGTGTCTGCCTTTCTCTGTTTTGAGTAGGGCCAATCTTCAAAAGTAAAACCTAAGAAATGAGATGGTTTTCAAGTTTGGACAGGACTCTTCAATGGATTTGCTGCAACAAACTAAAACTAGAGTTTTTCACTTACCTGGTCAGCAGTAGCAAACCTTCGAAGAAATGTGTAAAATACTTAACCTTCTTCTACCTCTTTCTTACCTCTACAAGTTAATATTGTGGCGTTGTTGCTAGATAGGTGGTATACACATGCAATAAATAAATAAATAAATAAATAAATAAATAAAT
The DNA here is from genome assembly GCA_037367305.1 of Phrynocephalus vlangalii. Taxonomy (NCBI): domain Eukaryota; kingdom Metazoa; phylum Chordata; class Lepidosauria; order Squamata; family Agamidae; genus Phrynocephalus; species Phrynocephalus vlangalii. Next base: position 19,504 of record JAWVWN010006204.1, on the reverse strand, counting down.
AAATATTGTAAACTGATAGAGGGTATGACTACACTGTGGGAAAATATTGGTTCATCTGCTGTGATTTGCACCCATGAAAGTTGGGTTTCCCTGGGTGAATTTCTGTAGATGTTCAGATTTGCAGGAGTGGAGCAGAAGCTAACACAGGTTAATTGGCAATTTCTAAGTCTCCCTGTCTCTTTCTCTGTCTCTGTCTGTCTGTCTGTCTCTCTCTCTCTCTCTCTCATTGGTCTCCTAGTGAAAGCCTCTTCTTGCATGTTTGTTTGTTTGTTTGTTTGTTTGTTTGGAAACAAGGTGTGCTTGGTTGAGAGGAACTGATATTCCTACTGGTATCCCTTTGCTTCAGATTAGGCAGGCAGACTGGCAGAAAGGGGACTGCAACAAATTTAAGTCAGCACTTGCAGCTGATCAAAAACAGAGCAATTCCCCACTCAAAAAAGACAATTCCATAATAAGTTTTCCTGAATTCATCCATCCATTCATTCATTCATTCTTTCAATTTATATGCCGCCCACTACCCAAAGGTCTCTGGGCGGCTTACAATTCAAAATTATAATGAAAAATTAAAAGCAATTTAAAACATTAGAATACAGTACAATATAATACAATTAAAATATACTTCACTAAAAATGCCACCAGAACCCACAATCTATGTTGTATCAGTTACAGAACTTCTGGAACAGGAAGAGTTTTACCTGGCACCTAAACGTTGGCACCAGGCAGATCTTTTTCAGGAGGGCATTCCATAGCCTGGAGGCAGCTGCTGAAAAGGCCCTATATTTACAAGCCGTCCCTCTCACCTCCTTGAGGGATGGCTCTCTCAAAAGAGGCCCCTGGGTAGATCTTAACTGCCAGATGGGTTCATTTATGCATTTATGTCATGTAGTACCAGGCTTTAACTCAAATTCATCAGTGCCCAGTCCGACATACTGTAAATGGTGGGGGTATGTGGCCAATGTAATCACCTTATGGCTTCCTGTCCATTTGCATCCCTAAAAACTCCCCATTAACTTCCTGACAGTTATTATGATGACTGCTGAAATGAGGCCCAATATGACTTTCTTTATAATTCTATTTGTCTAGGGGAGTGTTTGGCACAGTGCATAATCAAGCCACCCCATCTGAAAGCTGTGGTACTCAGATACAGTATGGCAGAGATTATATACATTGTTCCTCCTTAAGGCATAGTTCTCACTGATGTATCTGTATTCTTCCACTTTAAACGCAAGGCAATCATACTAGCCAGCAAATTAGTTTTTCATATTAGCTAGCAAATCAGTTTTTACTACAGAGGCACATGGACCTTGGTTCAGAGGTTCACACCCTCTTGTATATGTGGCACCACAGGTCCTGCATGTTCCCTTCTCCCATCTCCCCAGGTGGATCTCCCACTCACTAGCCAGCCTGCACTTCTCTTCTTCTCTTCAGCTGTTCGACCAGTCTCCAGCAAGCCTTCCTGCCCAGCTTCTTGGCTGATCACTCATTCATACAAGGGGGAGACTAGGCAAACTCATGCTCCTGCCAGGGACTGGTTGAACAGACGAAGAGGAGGAGCAGAGGAGTGTGCATCAACTGGTGAGTGGGCCATTGGCAGGAGTAGAGAGCATGTGGCACCTGGGGTGCCATGCGTACAAAACAGCATGAACCTCCAAACTGAGGTTCATGCTCATCTCTAGTTCTCACATATGATGACCTTACTAGGATTTCCAAGGTACTGTATGTGGGATGGTAAAGGAATAGTTTAGCATCCCAAGCGAGTAACTCTGATTGCGCAGAGATTTGAACCCAGATCTCATGTGTCCTAGTCTAAACTATTCACTACAACACAGTGTCACTAAGCTTTGGTGGGCATGTTGCCTTAATGTGTATGTGGGTTTGAAATAAACCAGGATGTGGTGTTTGCCAAAAATCCTTTTAAGCTTCTTATAGACACTCCAACCATGTAGGGAATAACCAGGTTCTTCCGTCGGGTCTGGGTTTCAGGCTGATCCATTGTTCTTCTGTGTCAGCACACTGCTTTGTTGAAGGCCCACTTTGGATATCCACAGGCCTTAAGCCCTGTCTTCATGTGTGTGGCTTCTGTGGCTTCTGTGGAGGTGGGGATGCTCTCTGCTCTGTGGTTTAGGGTCCTGGTCTGCTAATTTGTGTTGTAACGGATGGTGGAAGTCAAATAGTAAGGACTGATCTGTGTGGGTGGCTTTCCTGTAAACTTCTGCTCCCAGGCCACGGTTGGGACTGATGATGGCTGCACAATCCAGGAAAGCCAGCCTGTTATCTCTAAGGCAGAGACTCGTCCACCCAAAGGACCCGATACCAAAACACAAAAGGAGCAATATAGTATATGCAGTCCAGTGCATTGAGGATCGTGCAGACCTCTACATTGGAGAAACTAAACAACCATTAAACAGAAGGATGGCCCAACATAGGAGGGGCAACAGCTCAGGACCAGAATCAGCAGTACACCTCCACTTGAAGGACAAAGGGCACATTCAAAGATGAGGATGTGCACGTATTAGACAGAGAAGATAGGTGTTTTGAGAGAGTGGTCAGTGAAACCATTCATGTGAGCATTGAAAACCCCTCTCTCTACAGAGGTAGGGGCCTCAGGCACAGTCTATCTGCCAGTTATCATGCTGTGATTTCTACAATACCCAGACAAATAAAAAATACTTCTGGCCTTCACCACCATGGCCATAGCTAAGGAACCGTACATTATGGGTTTCAGCACCTTAGGCCATGGTTCACCTTAAGGCTATTGAGACTGTTGTCTACTTAACGAGCCTATTCAGGCCATTGTTCATCTTATGAGGCTATTTCAGACCAGGGTGACAGGAGATCAAGTGAACTATAAATGGAGGACTCGCAACTACCCCCAAAATAAGCCCTAGCAGGATTTCTATGCCTTTGTTAAATATAAGCCCTACCCCAATAATAAGACCTAGTCATGGGCGTGGCTGTGCCTACACACACACACACACACACACAGAGAGAGAGAGAGAGAGAGAGAGAGAGAGAGAGAGAGAGAGCACATTACTCCTCCTTTTCCATCCATGGTCCTTCCCCCGCTTCGCTTGGGCCACCAAAGTTACCATACTTTGTAGCATATTTGCTTGCAGTTCCTGTTTCCCCGAAAATAAGACCTACCCCCCAAATTAAGCCCTAGTGGGGTTATTTTGGGAGGAAATAAATATAAGACAGTATCTTATTTTCGGGGAAACATGGTAGCTTTCTTCAGACATACGAAGCTGTTTGGATAAGCAGCAAAATGTTTCAATCTCTCAAGAGAAAGACATCCAGTTGCCACGACTCAGCTTCCAGTTCCTCCATGTAGAATGCCAGATACATATTGGTCACAAAAAGTTGCAGCCTGCCTTTCATGCTGGCATCCTAGTCTTCTACATGACGTATTTAAAAAAAAGGAAATATTGAGTAATGTGATCTCCGTTTGTCAAACTCAGGCACATGTTCCCCACTTGGATGAAGGCACAACCCTAAGGCGCATCTTGAAATGCACATGGCATGAAATATTTGCATCACTGTTTGTTAACCATTCATAACTCCTGCAGAGTGTTTTTTCACACCAGCGCAACATTTGTTTTAAGCTTCAAAACTTAACCCCTCTTTCTCTGTAGATGTTGAAAAAGGAGGAACCCTGGCAGTCAGTGATTTTGAAACAGCTGCAAAAAATGGTAAGATCTTTTTCTGTCCTCCATGATTACCTGGCCTTTGATGTATTGGTGAAAGCATCATAAAGCACTTAGTCCACCAACTCTCATGAAAATGGTTGATGTTAACAAACAATATCATCTGCTTTTTACATCTTTCTTCATTTTTCCTTTTTCTTCCTCAAAGTGTGTAAAACCATGGAGGATCAACGTGGGGAACATCCTTTCCTCTGCATGGATCTGACTTATATCAGTTTGCTGTTGGAAGAGCTAGGTTTTCCAAAGAGCCAAACTCTTACGGTAATTATGCTTCACTAGAATATTTAGATCTGAAAGTAACTTGAGTATTTTTTTAAAAAAATCAGATTTTTTTGGGTTCCAAGAATGTCAAACAAAGCCGATTTAAACTGAATTTAATCTCCTCCGTTTTTACAAGGGTGGGAATAAACAAATATCTCAGTGTTTACCCCCAAGTTTTTGTTGTTATGTGGCTGTCATCTTACCTCTGACTCACGGCGACCCTATGAAGAAGCAGTTTCTACAAGGTCCAGTTCTGAGTAGCCCTGCTCAACTCTTGTAAACTCAAGCCTGTCAGTCCATCTCATACTTGCTCTCTCTCTTCTTCTGATGCCTTCCACCTTTCCCAGCATTATTGACTTTCCTAGAGAACCCGGCCTCCTCATGATAATACCCCCCAGAACATGTATCAATGTAGTTCTGTCATTTTGAAAAAGCAATTATGTACTTGGCAAAAATTGTAATCTGCTCTTTCAGAATTCCCCTATCGAGTATAAGCCAACTCAAATGTAAGCCGAGGCACCTAATTTCCTCCCAGAAACCTGGGAAACCTTATTGACTTGAGTATAAGCCTAGGGTGCCTTCTCCAGCGGGCAGGACTTTGCCCTTCGCTGCCCTCCACAAGCTGGGCGAGCACTCGGGAGGCGGCGGAAGTGTGGTATCTATATTCACTTGCATATAAACTGAGGGAGTGTCTTTTTTTCCAGCCAAAAATAAGGGCTGAAAAACTCGGCTTATATTTGAGTATATACGGTACAGTATGTTCAAATCCTGAGAGAAGACAATGGGTTGGACCAGAGGGTTCACAACCTGCAGCCCTATGGACCACATATGACTCTTGCCTACTCCTCATGTGGTCATGTGGTTCCTGGGCTCACCTAACCATCACTCACTCTTCCTTATGGTCAAGCTGATTGCTGGCTTCCCAAATTAGTGTCTTCTCTGTCAGTAATAGTTGGGGGAGAACATGGTGGAAATCATTGTGGATGAGAAAAGCAAAAATCTTTCCTGTCTCCATGGATTTCACAATTTTTATTTGAATGTGTATGCTACCTTTCCCCCAGAACTCTTGAATGTGTATGCTACCTTTCCCCCAGAACTCAGGCAGATAACAGAACAAAAACAACAGACAATTAAAATACAGCAGAATTACAAACATAAAAGTGGGATTGTGGCACCTGGTGTGGTATTAGCAGATAGAGTAGAACTCAAGAAACCAATATTCAAGTCCCTGCTTAGCCATGGAAACTCACAGGCACATGGGGCATAGGCAAAAACCCTCATTAAGTATCTCACCTGGTCAACCATATTAGGATCTCTGTAGGTCTGATGCTACTTGACAGCACACATGTATATGTAGGGTGAGTAAGGAAAAATGCATATATGTACATATATGCTTAGCCCCTGGAACCTCTAGTGCACACCCACTGCTCCCTCAGACTGAAATACCTCTATACCCCTGTGTAGATAGAGGTAAAGAAGATGAGACAGAAGCTTTATTGAAGTGTTATGCCTGAAAGCAAGTTTAAAGCTAAGTGGATAGCAAGGATTGGAATATGCATGCAATCTCTGACCCACTGCTGAGACCCTTGTATGCTAAATGTAAAGATTTTCAGAGGAGCTTGTATGAAGGCTCACTGGATATACTTACAAAACTCCCATGACCAGGAGCCCTGAAAAGGCAGGTACCCTGATCACACATTCAGCCAAAAGCACTTAAACATGACCCTGCAGATACTGCATTAAATGTGGGAAGGTGGGAGTGAATTTAGGAGGGAGGAGCATCCATATACCCCCACTGCTCTTTTAGCTCTCTAAACAGGCATAACACTTTCAACTGTAACCCCTAAATAGGCCTAAAGACAATGGGAAAGAGGGAGACTTAGAACTCTGAAGCAATAGTACAGACCTAAATTGGGTGCTTGTTAAGAACATAAGAACATAAGAAGAGCCATGCTGGATCAGGCCAAGGGCCCATCGAGTTCAGTTTCCTGTATCTCACAGTGGCCCCACCAAATGCATCTGGGAGCTCATGAGACTAGATGTCTCCTGATACCACTCCCCTGCATCTGGCCTTTGAAGCACCCTGTTTTTAAACCTGGAGATGACACATCCCCTTCATGGCTTGTAATCTGTGATGGACTTTTCCTCCAGGAATCTGTCTAATCCCCTTTCGAAGGCATCTGGTCCAGATGCCATCACCACATCCTGTGGCAGGGAGTTCCACAGACTAACAACACACTGGGTAAAGAAGTATTTTCTTTTGTCTGTTCTCACTCTCCCAGCCCTCAATTTGAGTGGATGCCCCCTAGTTCTGGTATTTGGTGAGAGGTTGAAGAGCGTCCTTCTATCCACTTGACTCATGTCCTGCATAATGTTGTACGTCTCAATCATATGCCCCCTCAGGTGCCTTTTCTCCAGACTAAAGAGCTCCAGATGCTGTAGCCTGCCTTCATAAAGGAGGTCCCCCAGCCCAGTAATAATTTTAGTCACTATCCTCTGCACCTGTTGTTGAGAAGATGGCCACCTACAGAACCAGCTTTGGTTCTCTTTGCCCAATCATTGCATGTACTATCAGCCAGCACTTGTAACTCCTGGCAAAGCCCTGACATAGTGTGGGAGTCAGGTAGTACTGCATCATTAATTGGAGATCCTGAAGCTTCTCTTTAGGATAACTTCGAGGGATGGAGTTTGGAGGAGAGGGATGAGCCTTCAGAGGGACAGGGCTTCTCTAGGGACCCAGTATAGGGCAGGTACACCTACAGGCTGGAGTGTCTTCATATCTGGCCTAGAAACTCCCAGTATCACTAACAATTACTTACAAAGTTTTTAAACTACAACTGATAATGTTACTTGCCGAACTAACACTCTGACTTTAAAACACACAAAATCTCCCCTGAGCACGCCGTGAAGTCTTCCATTTTTAAAATGTCGATTCAGCTCTACTATACATCTTTAAAGTGTGTTTGTTTGTTTGTTTATCTATTTATCTATTTTATTTATTAGATTTATACCCCGCTCATTTGGCCATATTGCAAAAAAATTTCAAACACTAGTCATTGGCACAGGAAGGTTCTTTTAATGGATCGTGCTGCATTTCTCTTTATTCATGTCTTTTAAATTTTTGTTTTCATTTTTTTGTCCTTTTATGCATTTTATATATTTGCATGTATACTGCTGAGTCTCATTCGTTGGAATAATGCAGGATATTACTAAATATTTTCTTTCTGCCCTTTTTATGAAAAATAGTAGTCTAAAGATTCAAAATTCTTCCCCATAACAAAGTGAATATGAGACAGCATTTGAATCTCCATGTTCTAGTCATATATATTGTTAAAATGCTGATTGCGTATTTGCATGTTCAGCATTTTAGATGTATTAAGTGTATGAGTGGTTTATCGTGATAAGACTAACCCATCACCCGAGACCTTGTGGTCTTTAATGGAATCAGTTGGTGGATGCAACTAAGTCATGAAACATAGCGAAATCAAGTGGTGAATATGAGAAACAGCCAAAAGAAATATCTTTTTTCAATATCCATGTTTATGTTTCTTTTTCCCTCTAGCTCGCCCGCAGGATCAACAACACTGAAACCAGCTGGGCTCTGGGAGCAATCCTTCATTATATGGATTCACTTCACAATCTGCAATATTAGGGTTTTCGGGGTAGCAGACACATAATTAAAATATTGGGCCTATTTCTGCAGGGAACTCTGGAACACTGGTGCTTTTAACTTCGATAGATGAGCATATACATTATTTGTAGGATCACACATGCCTTTAAAAATATCAGTCAAAACCAGTTGGTATTGTTCTAGAAAAGTATACACCAAGGTAACTTAAACAGGGACAGCACGCCCGAGACTAAACTGGATGAATGTAAATACAATCTTTTGACTTTAACGGAGAATTTGGTCATATTCTCCAATTAACTTGTAGTCTCTGTGAGAACAGCACATCAAATAGACGTTTGTCCTTGGCACTAGCATAATGAAGCTAGTATCAGAAACAAATGGCAAGTTTCTGTATTTTAGGTTATTAGGAAATTTGCTTTGAATTTTTTAAAGTAATTGCAAATTAACTTGGTTTCTGCTTTGTGACAAGGGTTTGGTCGGCCAGGCACTTCTTAATATGGATTACACAACTTGCCGTTCAAACACTGGGTTGTCTTGAGAACCTCCACTCTTCAAGTACAGGTACTGGGTTATTCTGGAGGTGGATTAAATATCTTCTTTACAAGCTGAGGTCAGCTAGAATGTTTCCATTGTCTTTGGCATTATTCTTTTTCTCTTGTGGTGTTAAAAAGTCCATCATTAAGAGGCATTTGACTGAAGGCAAAGGAGAGCCACATACAGAGCTTGGGAAAAGGTTTTGTTTTGTTTTGTTTTGTTCAGTTTTGGCACCCAACTCCCAGAACCCCTCAGAAAAAACAACTAGAGTACTTTGAGGCGAGTGACCATGATTCCCCAGTGTTGAGGAGATTCAATCTATATAGTCCCAAAGGGTGGCTTTTTAAATCTCTCATCAGGTATCAGCCTTCCGCAGATACCTGTGTCATCATCATCTCATAGCTGTATAGTGGCTGGGGCAAGTATCCTAATGTACAAACAGCTTCTGCATGAGGCCTCATTCTTGAAGTCACCTTGAAGCTTCTGGAATTAAATAACCCAAAGTATAGAAGAGATATGGAAGACATTAGATTTATCAGCATGTAAGTTCTCTTTTAAGTACCAAAACAGAAGACTGCCTCTTTAGAATCTCCTAATAATGTCTCTCACCATGAGGAAAATTGTTAGATCTGGATTTCACACTGCTTATGGAATGTAGAACTTTGTGCCTTGTTTTTTACTATGTCTCGTGATGCCAAACAGAACCTACTAGCTAAGGATTTAAGCCCGCAGCCAAATAGATTATTAGCCTGGCTAATGTTATCTAGTCAAGACAGGGAGTTGGGAGTCAATTTCTAACTTGAATATTTAAATTACTAGTCAATTATGTTTGTGTAATTGCATTATGCCATGCTTAATTTCCTAGTGGTCTGAGTGTTTCATGCCCCTTCTTTCTTCCCATTCGCTGAGACCACCTTCTCAGTTCTGAATGGCATCATGAATTGTTTTATTCTTGCCGGTTAGTTCAACGAGGTACTTAAACAGCATAACTGGCATCCTGCTAAAAGGCTATATCCATAGGAATGGAACAGCCAAATTGTTGGAGGCTCAGTAAACACCAGACTGAGCTTTACAGATACTTACTGATGGGTGAAACACTGGATCAAGAGACCAAGCATCTCTCTCATAGAATGTGTTCATCACACAAAGACTTGCGGAGATATAAGAGTCCCAATGCCTATATTGATGCTTTCTCTCCCATTTTCCTACTCCAAAATGGCCTGTTCATTTACTATGCACATGTTTATCCTTTTCACTACAAACGGTTATTCTTTTATTGAATGATCAGGTTAAGTACTTGGTGGGTTCGGGAAGCAAGCAACTGTATGCACTTGTGATTCCTGCTTTCCTAATTTATGTTTAGTTTGTATGAGTCTTCAGCATTATACAAGTACATTTGATGCAGAATTTGGATGTTCACAAGTCTTCTTCGGTTACCAAGGGAAACGTTAAAAAAAAAGGCTGTTGAAGTGCCAGTTCCTACAAACATTGTTTTCTTTGTGTATAAATGAATGTATCATTGATGCACTGAGCAAGGATTTTAGAAAACTGGCCAATATTAGGGGCAAGGGTATGCTGAGCTTTTGTATGTGTATGTGTGTCTGTGTCATTAGGTACCTTGTCAGATGTTTTTAAAAGGGTGTCAAGCGAAGGGGGAAACACTTTTTTTGTCTGAACTGCAATGTGCTGCAAATGTTGCTATCCTAATGAAAAATAGCCCTCTCCGTTGCTAAGAGCTCTGGAAGTGGGGAGTACCCATTGTGCTTGGCAGAACATATTGTCTGTGCCGGAGCTTTTTTGCTAACAAGAGGTGGGATTGCAGGCGAGACAGGAGTTGACTAGTTCCTTCTTGTCCGATTCAGTCCTGATAAAAATTGTGCCAACTGCTCTTATTTAAAGACCTGACATGGTTCCTAGTGACACTTCTATCATGACACATAATTTGGCTTTCAGATGGAAAGCAAAACAGAGTGACTCCAGTTTCTCTCAGCATACTGCACTAATCACATGAAAGTGGGCCATGGAGAAGAAGAAGAAAAAAGAGGTAGATTGTCCAGTAATTTCAATACATCTGGTAGCATAATCACTTGTATTTAATGTAGCACTTCATCTACGCTTTGAAGAATCTGATCAATAAGCCACTTTAGGTAAGCGTGTCTTCTTGTAAGCACAAAATTTTATGGAGGAATAAATCAAAACTCTTCCAAAACTCGACTGGTACTTGATTGTCATTGCCTTGTTCACTTGAAGCACCATGTGTACAAATGTATTTCAGAATTTAAAAAAAATCTCAATGAAATAAATTTTATTATAATAAATCCTTTGTGCTGCTGAGTATATGTTATACAAATTGGGCTTATCATTTTCCTGGCTGCAGGAGGGAGACATGAGACTGCACCTCCTTCCTATCAGCATTGTTTTAGTTACAAAAAATACTCCTGCATGACATTTGTCAGCAAGAATGTTGCTTGTCCAAATCATTTACTCATCCTTTATTAGCATATCAGGGATCATCTGTTGAGTTTCTGTTATATGACTGAAAAGGCAGACCCATGCAACTATCCCATCCAGGTTGTATAGCTCTTGGTGAGGTCACACTGCTTTTTCAAATCAACATACTTTTGGATCAAGAGATCAAGTAGGCACATAGAAAACCTTGGTAAAACTCCCTTGGGTTGATAGTTAACAGGTTTATAGTCCCAGGGAAGTTTCCCAAACCAGTAACATGGCAAATTGGCTAATTGGTTATAAAGGGAGGGAAATAGATGATGGAAGCAGCCTTTGGGAAGAAAGGCCAAAGGTTAAAGCTAAATCAAATAACAGAGGCTGGGAGAAAACAACCACCACCTTGAAAAGTAGTCACCTATAGCCTAGTCTTGCATTTTATCTTGAAATGTAGGTTATTCAATGGCCTACAAATGGATGAGACATAAGGTCCTCTCCAAAGTGTCATTTTGATTTGCATATTGTGTTTGGAAAGGCAATTTACTTGAGGCTGGTCATTCAGAACAAGGCATCTTAGTCCGATAGAGCTAACAGGGCTTCATCATTAACCAATATTTCAGAAGAACAAGCTTTGAGCAACAAGAGTTGTCCAGATACAGTATCCCCCCCCCCTTATACCTGGTTGTACATAGCGATTGTATCATTCCCCACCCCCCAGTATCCGAGTGATGCTTGTCGGTATTAGCAATGAAAAAGGGTGACAAAAGCTGATACTTTCCAAGCTTTCTTGACCTTGCCAGGCATGGCTCTTTTTAATCCCTCTGCTTCATGACAGGGTCAGATTTGGACAGCTTCAGAGCCGGAAAGCTTGACGGGCAAATAAAACAAAAAGCTCTATAGAGCTAAAGTCTCCGAACAGAGATCTTAAAGAGATCAGCAGATGGATCGGAAGTGAACGGGAGTTCATTGCACAGTCAGATTTCCTTGCTTAGAAGCTTTCAACTAAGTACAAAATCAGCAAAACCAGGAAATAAGGAAAGCATTGGCAGGGAACTTTTTTTTAGGAATTTTGAAAGGACTGTAAGGTTTTCTTTGCTAAGAAGAGGTTTCAAGAGAAGTGTCTTTCTAAAGAAGCCTCCAGGAGAAATATTCCACCTGGAGGAATCCATAATTTTTGTTATGAGGGTTTAGTTATGTACATCTCAAAAGTAGCTCTGTGGCTGCAATCCTGTGCAGGTCTACCTGTGCAACGGGAACGATAGCAGCAACAGCAGCTGCCAGAAATTGCTGCAGATTAAAAGCGTATGTGGAGCGTCCTGTGCAGGGGTCCTCAAAGTTTTCAAACAGCGGGCCGGTCCACCACCCCCCAGTCACCACTGGGGGCCGGATCACAGTCCAAAAGCAGCTGCGGAGGCTTGCTTCCTCACAAAACGGGGGGTAGGTGGGGGGGTTGCAATTGGTCCCAGGGGCCGGATTCAGGACCTTGGGGGCCGCATCCGGCCCCGGGGCCTTAGGTTGAGGACCCCTGGTCCTGTGCATCCCAAAAGCACCAAAGGAAGCCTTGAATCAGCAGTGATTTCCACTGCTACTGCTACTGATTTCATTCTTGGCCTGCGGAGCTGTGCAACTGGATGTCAGCCCACAAATAACAAAATTACTGATGCAATAAGTGGCTGCTAATAGTTCTTTTTATAATTTCTCGGAAAATGGCGTTTTGATCAACGTGACTATAAGGCTATTACTTCACGAACGTCTCGCTGCGCGGCGAGCCGTCATTTCTGTGCGAAGCGATCGTTTCTGTCCTCACGCTCCTCCTTTTTGGATGCGGCGCCACCCCTACCACGGCCCCTAAACCGTGCTCCAAGCGGGGCGAGTGATTCCCCTGCCGGAGGCCGGGAATCTTTTTCGCTTCGCATCCCGCTTCGCATCCAAAGTCACGTGTGGCCAGTGATTATATATATTTAATTTTTTTTTTAGTTACTTTTTCTCCGAAATGCCGATGCATCGATATTTTGGTTAACCCGTTCTTTTGATCTTGCTTGCTGTGCTTACAATATTCCTTGGAGGAGCGATGGTTATAAATGTTGTGTGCTGGTCCACCTAGTGACCCTGACGGAGAACAGCAATTTTTTCACGTCGCCAATGGACGAAGCAATACAAATCGGGAGTAGAAAACAAAGGAACATACAGTTATTCAGCTCTGCCGCAAATGACAGCCGGGTATTGATGCATCGATACGCCGTGGTAGTTTTTTTTTAAATATTAAAGAAAGCAGAAACCGGACGTTGCAAGTAAGCTTCCCAATGCGAAGGGAACACGTGAGGTAGTACTGGATTCGATCCTAAAACCTCGCCCCGTGAGGACACGGAAAGAGGGGTGGGGGCGAATGGAGACCACGTGACCACCACGTGACCGCCTTCGGATTCACAGCGAAGGCAATCACGCTGCGAAGAGAAGTACTTCGTGAAGTAACGGCCTAAGTGAATATAATAAGCCACTATCCGATCTGCTAAGAAAATCAAAGGATACAATTCAGCCAAAGTTGAAGTGCTCAACACTGTGATTCCATATGCACCAGCCCATGAGGAGGTCATACACAAAGGCCATTGTGAAATTTACTTCAATCTCAGTACAGTAGGACATTTGCATTTGGCTTACACATACGATTTTAATCACAACTTTGCAAAATGGTTTCTCTTGCCACACCTATCATGGCTATCACTTTCAGCAAGTGCTTTCTGCATCTAACAGACATGGGTATCCATCCATTTACTATAAATGGGTTAAACTTGAAGGTTCCACACAACTCCATTGATCTTCTGCCAAGTTGTAAGAACCTTAGAGGAGCGGTGCTGGGTCAGATCCATGCTCAGAATCTGGGCAGAAACATGGCCAAATTTCCCCTTCTTTGGCACCCGCTGCCAGTTATAGGGGTATTTTTGTAGCTATCTAGTAGGGATATTGTATGCTTGCAATAACAGGGATTGCTACCTTGGCAATTGATTTTGTGAGTCCATTCAAGATCCTTTGCCAATAACCCAGGGAGTTCCAGCTATGAGTAGAATTGGGGCAGTTTCCCTACTGGCTAGGGAACAATTTGCATATGGAGGATGAAGGGACTTCTTGTTGATCATCTCCTGGGAAGTCAGGATTACTTTGTCAACTTCCTATCTTGTGCCAGCTTTTCTTTTGTGCCTGTGTTAAATATACAGTACTTGGTGAGTCAGAAAGTGTCAGGATTCCTTAGGTCATCATAAAGAAGCAGGAGACTCTGCATTCAGTAGCTCAGGTCCCTTTCTTGCACAAGTTATTCCAAGGATGGGAACTCAAGTCACAGAACTCGGTGTCAAGCCAGACTTAAGTCGCACCAGTGACTCAACATGGACTCAGTTCCAGGTTGATGTTTTCAATGACTTGGACTTCAACTGCAATTTGGTACCCACCCTTCCCTTTTTTTGGGGGGGGGTGTTTTTAATTGTGATTAGTTTGGTTATAGGGGCTTGGAATGTGGTTTCAAAGACTCGGGCACAGACTTGGGATCAGGGACTAAAACTTGTACTTGGGACTTGGACCCAAAGAGATTTATTTATTTATTTATTTATTTATTTATTTATTTATTTATTTATTTATTATATCCTGCCAGATTTTCCCAAAAGGGAACTCAAGGCGGTTAACAGATATAAAAATTCCATAATATAGAGCACGAAGGAATAGTAATCGGTTCCAAAGATGAACATAAAAATAATGAGCAAACCAACAACGGAACCGAAAATTTTAAAAAAGGAAAACTAACAATTAAGATAATGATAGTAATAATAATACTAAAGTAAGATGGCGAAAGAAAAGCGGGTGGACATAAAAACTCAAATCCTTACTCAAAGAATAAATCTCTGGAGTGTTCCCCTATGGGTCAGCTTCTTGTACTCCGTGGCCATTACGAAACCATCTTAAATCAAAGGTAGTCTCGTTTGTTGAAAGTTTTCACTATTGTAAGGAAGCCGGCATGTTTTTGAAAGGAAAATGGAGCCGCTAAGGAATAACAAAGAGGCATCAGAATAATGGAGGGAAGCTCAAGGTTTACAGAACTTGTTCCTCCAGTTGGATAAAACAACAACCCCAAGCAAAGCAAATTAGAACTGAATGTGCTCAGTAGCATTGCAAAAAACCACACGCAAACACACCCAAACTGAACACAAAAAGCAGAAATGGATTAAATAAATGCCCCAGAGGAGAGCCTAACTAGCCAGAGCGTAGGACGCCAGCACTCTCCTGCCAATGTGTGACTGCAGCTCCCATTAAAAAGGAACTTACATGGTTTCCATGGAATAGAGCTCCACAAAAATAAAACTGTTGTTTCAAAATGGGCAAACCCTATAAATCTGGGGAGACATACAATAACATTTGTAAATTAAAAGAAAAATAAATTTTGTAATACAGTATGTTTAAGTGGGAAAATAGAAATGCTCCTGAAATGCCTCTGTCTAAAAGTAGAAAAAGCAAAGCAAAGCAAAGTGTTCTGCTTATATACCGCCCCATAGTGCTTAAAGCACTGCCAGGGAGGTTTACAAATTAATTATGCAAGCTACACATTGCCCCCCCCCAAGCAACCTGGGTACTAATTTTATCAACCTTGGAAGATGAAGGCTGAGCAGAGGCATACCTAGGGTATTCAGAGCCTGGGGCAACTGTCGGTTTTTGCGCCCCCCCCCATAAACTGGATGTTGGGTGGGGGGCAGTGGTGGGGGGTCGGTAGGCAATTTGGTGCCCCTAATTGCTGCGCCCGGGGCACCCCACCACCCTTGCCCTCTCCAAGCTACGCCCCTGAGGCTGAGTGAATCTTGAGTCCGCTACCTAGAATTGAACCCCAGGTCATGAGCACAGTTATAGCTGCAGTACAGCAATTTAACCACTGTGCCATGAGAAACTAAAAAACATAGATCAATACAAAAAGGAATAAATAAATGCTGGATATACAATTTTTCCTTCTATAAGATGCCCTCATGTATAAGACAGCCCCCACATTTCCAACCCAAAATTACAGTTTCACAACTGCACAATTCTCTCCTCAGCTTACTTCCTTGTATAAGATGACCCTTGATTTTCTAGACAAAAATAGTCTTATACACTGGGAAATACTGGAATTGCTCAGCCTTTAGAGACTCTACTGCCTTAGCCAGGCATGTCCAAAGTCAGGGCCGGGACTCAAATGCGGCCCATTTTCAAATTTCGAGTGGCCCGCAACCTCTTCTCCCCATCGGCTCAGCCTGGTCGCACATCCCTGCCAGCTGGCCCTTCCCCATACCAGATGGAGATGTCAGCTTGCAGTTTTACGGTTTGCCTGCCCTCCCTGCCTCTGTCCATTCCCCCAGCTCCGTTGCTGCAGCGTCCTCCCTGCCTCCTTGCATGGTATAAAGACTTGTCCAAAGTTCGGCCTGGGGGCCAAACGTGCCTGAATAGTCGGCCCCCACACATTTTCACTTCATCCAATCTGGTCCTCCTTGTGAGAAGTTTGGATACCCCTTGCCTAAGCAGTTCTTTAATCTTAAGAAGAAACAGTGGCTCCTGGTGTCAGACCTCCTGATGTGAAGAGATTTTGAATTCTCCAGAAACCATCATTGCATTTATAACTTGTCAATCAATCTTCCAGTAAAGGTATTAACCAAATGCAGAACTTGGCTTCCATGAACTGGTTACATCGCTACTTCTACAGTAGGACTACCATATCCACAGTAGTACCAGCATTTTCAAGTATCCACTGCCTGAAAACATTAAATAACAGCCCCCCCTCTCCGAAGTACGGGTTTCCAAGGTGTATTTACAAACTACAGTATTGGCTGAAATCCAGTAGTGAGTTGTAACCAAGGTAAGTTCACTGACTAAATTTGTAGTGAAACTGATTCACCAAATCCCCACCAATTTACTCTAGTAGTGACTTGCTGCTGAAATTCAACGGATACTCTAGTTTGGCGTAATCTCTATCGTCGCCTGATCTTGGAGATATGTATAAATATACAGGTCATATATATGCATTCCTATGTTTCCGGAAGTGGATTTTGATCCAGGAAAACATATATACTGAAATACAATCATTAGTCTTTAAAGTACTATAATTGGTCTTCCCTGCCCTGGCCCACTTTTCTTTTGTCAAAAGATACCTTTTGTACTTTCAAGTAACAGCACACACTCTGTCTTTATTACATGGTGACGGTGTAGGTGACATGTTCCACAATCCGGCAGTTGCCTTTTGGGAGGGAGAAAATAAAATAAAGAAACCCCTCCCACCCCAGACTACTGGCCTTCTAATTTCAGTGTCAGCTGGATGGCCGGGGATGGGGTTAGGGCGACCCTGACAACTTACTTTTCCCTGCTGTGTGGCTATAAAATGTGTGGATTCAGGGCCAGTGCCTTATATCTGAGCCCTTAATTTATCAAATAATCTCAAACTGTTTGTTCAGGGAGCACATTATTATCTCTAAGTAGCAATATTTTGACAGGACTTTGGAGCCCCGTCTTTCCTTTTACCTCTTACTTATTAGCTCAGCAAAAGAAGGCCTAAAGTTGGGGATTTAAAAGTGTCCTTTTTGTCTTTCCGCTTAAAACGCCTCCACCTCTAAAGCCTGGGCAAGACTCCTGTTCCTGAGAGACAGGAATGACGATGCAAACTTTTGTTGCAGGGTCTGTTCATCTACATTAAAAGCTTTGTGGAAATTGTGCCCCAAACAAGATTCACTAAAAATATAGCTTCTCCTGATTGTATTTTTATTTTCTGCAGAGTCAGCAGATCCTAAAGAACTGGGCATCCATGGGAAATATCTACTATTTGTTGATTTATTTGGCTTATGTACTGCCCCTTTAGTGAAAAAAACTATGCTGGGAGGTTAAAACCTGACATAACAATACATTCAGTAGGAGGTCTAAAATTCACTCAATAAGAAAGCAAGCAAGAAAAAAAATAACAATATTAACAGCATCCAGGGGATAAATTATTGCAAGGTAGCATTGGATAATTCTGTCTCCACTAATTTCTCACCCATGAAAGACTGAAAGATATGAAGATGTATTTATATGAATCAAATTAACAATTAAGAATCTTTCTTTTTGTCTTAAGGTGCAACTGTGTTGGGTCATTACAGTCCTGACCGACTCTTCATGACCCTGTGTCCATGGAGTTTTCTTGGCAGGAATACTGGAGTGGCTTGCCAGTTCCTACTCCAGGGCACCTACACCAGTGGTCCCCAACCCCCGGGCCGCGGACCGGTGCCGGTCCGTGAACCGGTTGGCACCGGGCCGCCTGGGGAGGCCGGGGAGGCTCCTCCCCTTTTCCTACGCCGCCCTCCTCCTCCTCCTTTTCTCTCCCGCGGGCAGCCGGAGGAGGAGTCGCCGCTGCCGGGCACGGCGCACGGGCGGGGTGGGGGAGAGCCCGGGGCTCCTGGGCGGGCGGGCCCCGCCTCCTCCTCTTGTCGGCGGCCGGAGGCAAGCGGCGGCGCAGAGGTTCCCCAACCGAGGCGGGCCGCAGCGGCCACAACCGCGGCCACGGCAGCCGCCCGGGTTCGGCTGTGGCTCCGCGGCCGGCGGCGGGGGTGCCCCGCTGCCGCCGTGGCCGGCTCGGCGGTCCCGGTGGCGCCCCGCCGCCGCCGCGGCCGGCTCGGCGGTCCCGGTGGCGCCCACGGGCCGGAGACGCCACCCCCCACCGGCCTCCCTCCCCTCCCCCCTCCCGCTCGCTCGCCCGAAGGCCGCAGCCTCGGTGAGGTGCCCCACCGAGGCGGGCGGCGGCGGCGGCCGCAGGGCGCCCCTGCCGCCGGCTGCGGAGCCACAGCCGAACCCGGGCGGCTGCCGTGGCCGCGGTCGTGGCCGCCGCGGCCCGCCTCGGTTGGGGCACCTCTGCGCCGCCGCTTGCCTCCGGCCGCCGACAGGAAGAGGAGGCGGGGGCCCGCCCGCCCAGGAGCCCCGGGCTCCCCCCCGCCCGTGCACGCGGGGGGAGCGCACGCCCAACGCCCCCAGCCGGCGAGCGCCGCCGCCGCCGCCGCCGCCGCCGCCACCGCCGCTCCCGTGGCCCCCCAAGGTACACACGCCAAGCCCCCCCCGCACCTACTCCTCCCCCTCCTCCCTCCCCCCATCCCCCGCCCCCCACACCCCCTCCCCCTCCCCCTCCCCCTCCCCACCCCACCCCCCCTCCCCACCCCCATCCCCAGGCCACGGGAAAATAATCAAACCAATACCGGTCCGTGGAGACAAAAAGGTTGGGGAGCACTGACCTACACCACCTGTTATTCCCTGGTGGTCTCCCATCCAAGTACTAACCAGGGCCGACCCTGCTTAGCTTCCGCTCTTCATGACTCCGTGTCCATGGAGTTTTCTTGGCAGGAATACTGGAGTGGTTTGCCAGTTCCTACTCCAGGCGCCTACAGCATCTGGTATTCCCTGGTGGTCTCCCATCGGATGTGCTTAGGGCATTGCTATTTACCCTGCGGTTTGTGCTACTGTGGACATAGTTAAATTCAGTGTATTTTCCGTCAACCACACAACATACAGCTAATGCTGAAGAAGTCCTATCTACATTCAGGGCATTCATTGCTGCTTGTTCAACCGGCATAGGTTGGGGGTTGGGGTTGAGGGGGGAGTTGGGAGGTTGGTGATTCCACTCACATTGCTTTTGTTATTTAGTTATTTGTTTTTGTCATGTGTGAGAGCTGGATAGTTTAGTGGCTTAGTTGTCAGGCTGTGGAGCTAGAGGTTGGGAGTTCAATTCCCCACTGTGCCTCCTTGAGAGGAGCTGGATTCAAGAATCCATAGTGTCATCCCAACTCTGCAGTTCAAAGGTAAGAGGTGTTTTATAGTGAAATGGGTGGTGGTGGATTTTACATTATTTATTTATTTATATTTATTTTTGAGTATTTTTGCCCCACCTTTCTCCTTGGAAAAGAATCCA
>JAWVWN010006203.1:0-24406 GCA_037367305.1 Phrynocephalus vlangalii | reverse complement strand
AAAAGCTTTGTTTAATGAATTATGAGAAATAGATAACATGAATTGATTCTGCTTTCTGTAATGTTAAAAAGTTTTGTGTGGAAGTAAGTTGAACAGAGAAGAAGGATGCATGTCACGTGTCTGTCCTGTTTCAGTATAAGGACAAAATAATATGATATGTAAAGGACATCAAGTGTTTCCATAATTAATAAGCTGTCTCTTTAAGAAATATAAAACCCGAACCCGAACCCGAACACTAACACTAACCCGAACCCTAACCCGAACCCAAATCCGATTCCAATTCAGAACCCTAACATAAACCCAAACCTGAAACTGAAACCGAACCTGAAAAGGAACCCAACCAACCCGAACCGGAACCGTAATCCTAAATTTAATCCTAACGCGAACACTACCCTGAACCTGAACCTGAACCTGAACTGAACCAAACCCAACCCAAACCCAATCCCTAACCAGAACCCGAACCCGAACATGAACTGAATCCTAACCCTAATCCTAAAGTGAACCCTAAAGCGAACACTACCCCGAACGTGAACCGAAACACTAACCAGAACCCAAACCCAAACAAACCAAACAAACCTAACCCTAACTAACCCTAACCGTAACGAAACCACGACCAACCAAATCGAACCCAACAAAACCCGAACCCGAACCAAACCCCAGAACAACCAAACCAACCCAACTAGAACCCAAACCCAAACCTAAACAAACAACCAACCAGAACCCGAACCAACAACCCAACCCAAACCAACAACCAAACCAGAACCTGAACCACTAACCGAACGAACCAAACCCAAACCCAAACCTTTCAAACCAAACCTGAACCCGAACCACAAAACCCAAACTACGAACCCACAACCTAACCCAACGAATCCTAACCCTAAACGCGAACCTGAACTCGAACCTGAACCCGAAACCGAAACCGAAACCAAACCCAAACCCTTTTAATAAAATAATCTGAAAAGTTCAGAAGTTCCACAAACAATTTGTAGATCTACTTATATATCTAATAGATAAAGCTTATTAATTACAGACACATTGATGTGCATGATTTCTCTCATCATACTTTTGACAAAAAATGCCTAACCTTACTTAAACACTTGTCTTCTACATATTATATTCCTTATATTGAAGGCTTAGAAAGAAAGCATTATAGCATTACATTTTGTAGTCTACTTATATTTCTCATAGAGATAGGGATAGCTTATTAACTACATGAATCATGAAACAAGACACACACGTGAGATGCATCCTTCTCTGTTCAACTTACTTCCACACAAATCTTTTTAAGATTACAGAAACCAGAATCAATTCTTGTTTTCTACTTGTCATGGTTCTATTAAACAAAGCTTTTGAGCAGTAAAATTAGATGCATTCTTTTGCTTAACTTTTCATATACTTTATATACAAAGATTTTTAAAATATTCTTCAGAACAACTCCATTATAAAAATTACAAGATAAGGTGTTTCTACAGTATGTTCTGTTAAGAACATTTGTATATAAGGAATATGTTAGGTTGAAGACAAGGAGTTTTTCTGGGCTATATGTGATGCCAAAAACCATTGAATATGAAGAACATGATAAGGAGAGCCGATGATGCACTATTGTATATAGCTAAAAAGTTTATGAAAGAGATGCTAAGCGTGTTTGTTGTATGTAAACCAAAACGCCTTTGTTTGTAAGGGATTTGTAAAGTTCAGCAGAACTATGCATTTTGTTCTGGTGTATGTGAAGTTAAAATCCTTTTTATATACAGAATCTGAAAAGTTCAGCAGTTCCACAACCAATTTGTAGTCTACTTATATTTCTTATAGAGAAAGCTTATTCCACAAATTGTTTGTGGAACTGCTGAAATTTTCATAAGCAAATGGATGCATATAATTTGTCAACTGCTCAAAAGCTTTGTTTAATAGAATTATGAGAAATAGATAACAAGAATTGATGCTGCTTTCTGTAATGTTAAAAAGTTTTGTGTGGAAGTAAGTTGAACAGAGAAGAAGGATGCATGTCACGTGTCTGTCCTGTTTCAGTATAAGGACAAAATAATATGATATGTAAAGGACATCAAGTGTTTCCATAATTAATAAGCTGTCTCTTTAAGAAATATAAAACCCGAACCCGAACCGAACACTAACACTAACCCGAACACCGAACCCGAACCCAAATCCGATTCCAATTCAGAACCCTAACCTGAACCCAAACCCGAAACTGAACCGAACCTGAAAAGGAACCCTAAAAACTAACCCGAACCAGAACCGTAATCCTAAATTTAATCCTAACCGCGAACAACCCAACCCAAACCCACTTCATGAACCGACCTAACCTCAGAACCCTAGCAAACCCAGGAACCCAAACCTAACAAACCCAAACCCAACCAAAACCCAAACCTAACCCTAACCTAACGTAACCCTAACAAACCAACCCGAAGTGAACCGAAACAACACAACCCAAACCCAAACACAAACCGAACCAAACCCAAACCCAAACCCAAAACCAGACCTAACCCTAACCTAACCAACGAACCGAACCCGAACCCGAACACAAACACGAACCAAACCCAAATCAAGTCAAACCTGAACCCGAACCGAACCAGAACCGAACCAGACCAGAACCAACCCAAACCTAACGAACGAACCAGAACCCAAACCCAAACTTTAACCTGAACCCAAACCCTAACTCGAACCGAGACCGGACCTAACCTAACACCTAAACCAAACCCGAACCCAACCTCAAACCCAAACCTGAACCGAACCAGAACCCAAACCAAACCCAAACCCAAACCCAAACCCTAACCTGAACTCGAACCCGAACATGAACCTGAATCCTAACCCTAATCCTAAAGTGAACCCTAAAGCGAACACTACCCGAACGTGAACCGAAACACTAACCAGAACCAACAACCCAAACCCAACAAACCAAAACCTAACCTAACCCTAACCCTAACACGATACCGAACCCGAACCCGAACACAAACACAACAGAACCCAAACCGAAACAAACACAATCAAACCAAACAAAGAAAACCAAACAGAACCAGAACCATAACCAGAAACCAAACCCAAACCACAACGAGAACCAGAACCCAAACCCAAACTTTAACCTGAACCCAAACCCTAACTCGAACCCAGACACGGACCCTAACCCTAACCCTAAACCAAAACCAAAACCAAACTCAAACCCAAACCTGAACCCGAACCCGAACCCTAACCCTAACTCAAACCCAAATCCTAAACCTAAAACGCGAACCGAACTCGAACCTGAACCCTAACCCTAACCCTAACCCTAACCCAAAACCTTTTAATATAAATAATCTGAAAAGTTCAGCAGTTCCACACACAATTTGTAGTCTACTTATATTTCTTATAGATAAAGCTTATTAATTACAGACACACTTGATGTGCATGATTTCTCTTCATACTTTTGACAAAAAATGCCTAACTTTACTTAAACTACTTGTCTTCTACATATTATATTCCTTATATTGAATGCTTAGAAAGAAAGCATTATAGCATTACATATTGTAGTCTACTTATATTTCTCATGGAGATAGGGATAGCTTATTAACTACATGAATCATGAAACAAGACACACACGTGAGATGCATCCTTCTCTGTTCAACTTACTTCCACACAAATCTTTTTAAGATTACAGAAACCAGAATCAATTCTTGTTTTCTACTTGTCATGGTTCTATTAAACAAAGCTTTTGAGCAGTAGACAAATTAGATGCATTCTTTTGCTTAACTTTTCATATACTTTATATACAAAGATTTTTAAAATATTCTTCAGAACAACTCCATTATAAAAATTACAAGATAAGGTGTTTCTACGGTATATTCTGTTAAAAACATTTTTTATATAAGGAATATGTTAGGTTGAAGACAAGGAGTTTTTCTGGGCTATATGTGATGCCAAAAACCATTGAATATGAAGAACATGATAAGGAGAGCCGAATGATGCACTTAGTATGTATATAGCTAAAAAGTTTATAAAAGAGATGCTATGCGTGTTTGTTGAATGTACACCAAAACGCCTTTGTTTGTAAGGAATTTGTAAAGTTCAGCAGAACTATGCATTTTGTTCTGGTGTATGTGAAGTTAAAATCCTTTTTATATACAGAATCTGAAAAGTTCAGCAGTTCCACAACCAATTTGTAGTCTACTTATATTTCTTATAGAGAAAGCTTATTCCACAAATTGTTTGTGGAACTGCTGAAATTTTCATAAGCAAATGGATGCATATAATTTGTCAACTGCTCAAAAGCTTTGTTTAATAGAATTATGAGAAATAGATAACAAGAATTGATGCTGCTTTCTGTAATGTTAAAAAGTTTTGTGTGGAAGTAAGTTGAACAGAGAAGAAGGATGCATGTCACGTGTCTGTCCTGTTTCAGTATAAGGACAAAATAATATGATATGTAAAGGACATCAAGTGTTTCCATAATTAATAAGCTGTCTCTTTAATAGAATTATGAGAATAGATAACAAGAATGATCTGCTTTCTGTAATGTTAAAAGTTTTGTGTGGAAGTAAGTTGAACAAGAAGAGATGCATGTCAACTGTCCTGTTTCAGTATAAGACAAAATAATATGATATAAAGGACTCAAGTTTTCCATAATAATAAGCTGTCCTTAACGAAATAAAAACCCGACAACCCGAACACAACACAACCCAAACCCGAACCCGAAGAACCCAAATCCGATTCCAATTCAGAACCCTAACCTGAACCCAAACCCGAAACTGAAACGAACCTGAAAAGGAACCCAAACTAACCCGAACCAAACCGTAACCTAATTTAATCCAACGCGAACACTAACCCTGAACCTGAACCTGAAACCAGAACCCAAACCCAAAACCAAACCCAAACCAAACAAACTAACCTGAACCCGAACCCGAAACATGAACCTGAATCCTAACCCTAATCCTAAAGTGAACCCTAAAGCGAACACTAACCCGAACGTGAACGAAACACTAACCAGAACCCAAACCCAAACCCAAACCCAAAACCTAACCCTAACCCTAACCGTAACCCTAACACGAACCGAACCGAACCCGAACACAAACACGAACCCAAACCCAAATCAGTCAAACCAACCGAACCCGAACCAGAACCAGAACCAGAACAGAACCCAAACCCAAACCAGAACGAGACCCAGAACCCAAACCCAAACTTTAACCTGAACCCAAACCTAACTCGAACGAGACCCGGACCCTAACCCTAACCCTATAACCAAACCCGAACACCAACGTCAAACCCAAACCTGAACCCGAACCAGAACCCAAACCCAAACCCAAACCCAAACCCTAACCTGAACTCGAACCCGAACATGAACCTGAATCCTAACCCTAATCCTAAAGTGAACCC
Source organism: Phrynocephalus vlangalii (assembly GCA_037367305.1). Classification (NCBI taxonomy): domain Eukaryota; kingdom Metazoa; phylum Chordata; class Lepidosauria; order Squamata; family Agamidae; genus Phrynocephalus; species Phrynocephalus vlangalii. The sequence goes on along the minus strand of JAWVWN010006203.1, from coordinate 19,045 downwards.
TAAAGCGAACACTACCCCGAACGTGAACCGAAACACTAACCAGAACCCAAACCCAAACCCAAACCCACAAACCTAACCCTAACCCAAACCGAACCAACCCTAACAACGAACCCAGAACCGAACCCGAACCAACACAAACACGAACCCAAACCCAAATTAAAGTAAACCCAAACCTAACTGAACCAGACCCAGAACCCATAACCCAAACCAAAACAAGAACCAAACTCAAACCCAAACTGAACTGAACCTGAACCCACGAACCCGAACCGAACCAACCCAACCCTTATAAACAAATCAAACTGAAAAAGTTCCGAAGTTCCAACCAACCAATTTGTAGAAATTTTTTTTTTTAAAAAACTTTATATATCTTATAGATAAAGCTTATTAATTACAGACACACTTGTTGTGCATGATTTCTCTTCATACTTTTGACAAAAAATGCCTAACTTTACTTAAACTACTTGTTTCTACATATTATATTCCTTATATTGAATGCTTAGAAAGAAAGCATTATAGCATTACATATTGTAGTCTACTTATATTTCTCATAGAGATAGGGATAGCTTATTAACTACATGAATCATGAAACAAGACACACACGTGAGATGCATCCTTCTCTGTTCAACTTACTTCCACACAAATCTTTTTAAGATTACAGAAACCAGAATCAATTCTTGTTTTCTACTTGTCATGGTTCTATTAAACAAAGCTTTTGAGCAGTAGACAAATTAGATGCATTCTTTTGCTTAAATTTTCATATACTTTATATACAAAGATTTTTTAAAATATTCTTCAGAACAACTCCATTATAAAAATTACAAGATAAGGTGTTTCTATGGTATATTCTGTTAAAAACATTTTGTATATAAGGAATATGTTAGGTTGAAGACAAGGAATTTTTCTGGGCTATATGTGATGCCAAAAACCATTGAATATGAAGAACATGATAAGGAGAGCCGAATGATGCACTTAGTATGTATATAGCTAAAAAGTTTATGAAAGAGATGCTAAGCGTGTTTGTTGTATGTACACCAAAACGCCTTTGTTTGTAAGGGATTTGTAAAGTTCAGCAGAACTATGCATTTTGTTCTGGTGTATGTGAAGTTAAAATCCTTTTTATATACAGAATCTGAAAAGTTCAGCAGTTCCACAACCAATTTGTAGTCTACTTATATTTCTTATAGAGAAAGCTTATTCCACAAATTGTTTGTGGAACTGCTGAAATTTTCATAAGCAAATGGATGCATATAATTTGTCAACTGCTCAAAAGCTTTGTTTAATAGAATTATGAGAAATAGATAACAAGAATTGATGCTGCTTTCTGTAATGTTAAAAAGTTTTGTGTGGAAGTAAGTTGAACAGAGAAGAAGGATGCATGTCACGTGTCTGTCCTGTTTCAGTATAAGGACAAAATAATATGATATGTAAAGGACATCAAGTGTTTCCATAATTAATAAGCTGTCTCTTTAAGAAATATAAACCCGAACCCGAACCCGAAAAATAACCATATCTCTAACCCGAACCCGAACCCAAATCCGATTCCAATTCAGAACCCTAACCTGAACCCAAACCGAAACTGAAACCGAACCTGAAAAGGAACCCTAACACTAACCCGAACCAGAACCGTAATCCTAAATTTAATCCTAACGCGAACACTACCCTGAACCTGAACCTGAACCGAACCAACCAAACCAACCCAAACCCAAACCCAAACCCTAACTGAACCCAACCCGAACATGAACCTGAATCCTAACCCTAATACTAAAGTGAACCTAAAGCGAACACTACCCGAACGTGAACCGAAACACAACCAAACCAACCAAACCAACCAAAACCTAACCCTAACCCTAACCGTAACCCTAACCGAACCGAACCGAACCCGAACACAAACACGAACCCAAACCCAAATCCAAAGTCAAACCTGAACCCGAACCAAACCGAACCAGAACAGACCAGAACCCAAACCCAAACCAGAACAAGACCCAGAACCCAAACCCAAACTTTAACCTGAACCAAACCTAACCGAACCGAGACCCGAACCCTAACACCAACCCTAAACCAAACCCGAACCCAACCTCAACACCAAACTGAACCCGAACCAGAACCGAACCCAACCACAAACCCAAACCCCAAACCAAACCCAACCCTAAACCACTACGAACCGAACCGAACATGAACCTGAATCCTAACCTAATCCTAAAGTGAACCCTAAAGCGAACACTACCCCGAAATGAACCGAAACACTAACCAGAACCCAAACCCAAACCCAAAACCCAAAACCTAACCCTAACCCTAACCGTAACCCTAACACGAACCTGAACCCGAACCCGAACACAAACACGAACCCAAACCCAAATTCAAAGTAAAACCCAAACAGAACCAGAACCAGAACCAGAACCAGAACCCAACACCCAAACCACAACGAGAACCAGAACCCAAACCCAAACTTTAACCTGAACCAAACCCTAACTCGAACCCAGACCCGGACCCTAACCCTAACCCTAAACCAAAAACCAAATCCAAACATCAAACCCAAACCTGAACCCGAACCCAACCCTAACCCTAACTCAAACCCGAATCCTAACCCTAAAACGCAAAACTGAACTCGAACCTGAAACCTAAAACTAACACTAACACTAACAATAACCCAAACCCTTTTAATATAAATAATCTGAAAAGTTCAGCAGTTCCACAACACAAATTTGTAGTCTACTTATATTTCTTATAGATAAAGCTTATTAATTACAACACACTTGATGTGCATGATTCTCTCATCATACTTTTACAAAAAATGCCTAACTTTACATAAACTACTTGTCTTCTACATATTATATTCCTTATATTGAATGCTTAGAAAGAAAGCATTATAGCATTACATTTTGTAGTGTACTTATATTTCTCCTAGATAGGGATAAGCTTATTAACTACATGAATGATGAAACAAGACACACACGTGAGATGCATCCTTCTCTGTTCAACTTACTTCCACACAAATCTTTTTAAGATTACAGAAACCAGAATCAAATTCTTGTTTTCTACTTGTCATGGTTCTATTAAACAAAGCTTTTGAGCAGTAGACAAATTAGATGCATTCTTTTGCTTAACTTTTCAATTACTTTATATACAAAGATTTTTAAAAAATATTCTTCAGACAACTCCATTATAAAAATTACAAGAAAAGTGTTTCTAGGTATATTCTGTTAAAAACATTTTTTATATAAGGAAAAGTTAGGTTGAAGACAAGGATTTTTCTGGGCTATATGTGATGCCAAAAACCATTGAATATGAAGAACATGAAAAGGGAAGCCGAATGATGCACTTAGTATGTATATAGCTAAAAAGTTTATAAAAGAGATGCTAAGCTGTTTGTTGATATGTAACCAAAACCCTTTGTTTGTAAGGAATTTGTAAAGTTCAGCAGAACTATGCATTTTGTTCTGGTGTATGTGAAGTTAAAATCCTTTTTATATACAGAATCTGAAAAGTTCAGCAGTTCCACAACCAATTTATAGTCTACTTATATTTCTTATAGAGAGAGCTTATGCCACAAATTGTTTGTGGAACTGCTGAAATTTTCATAAGCAAATGGATGCATATAATTTGTCAACTGCTCAAAAGCTTTGTTCAATAGAATTATGAGCAATAGATAACAAGAATTGATGCTGCTTTCTGTAATGTTAAAAAGTTTTGTGTGGAAGTAAGTTGAACAGAGAAGAAGGATGCATGTCACGTGTCTGTTCTGTTTCAGTATAAGGACAAAATAATATGATATGTAAAGGACATCAAGTGTTTCCATAATTAATAAGCTGTCTCTTTAAGAAATATAAAACCCGAACCCGAACCCGAACACTAACACTAACCCGAACCCGAACCCGAACCCAAATCCGATTCCAATTCAGAACCCTAACCTGAACCCAAACCCAAAACTGAAACCGAACCTGAAAGGGAACCCTAACACTAACCCGAACCAGAACCGTAATCCTAAATTTAATCCTAACGCGAACAATACCCTGAACCTGAACCTGAACGGGAACCCAAACCTAAATCCAAACCCAAACCCAAACCCTAACCTGAACCTGAACCCGAACATGAACCTGAATCCTAACCCTAATCCTAAAGTGAACCCTAAAGCGAACACTACCCCGAACGTGAACCGAAACACTAACCAGAACCCAAACCCAAACCCAAACCCAAAACCTAACCCTAACCCTAACCGTAACCCTAACCCGAACCCGAACCCGAACCCGAACACAAACACGAACCCAAACCCAAATCCAAAGTCAAACCTGAACCCGAACCAGAACCAGAACCAGAACCAGAACCCATACCCAAACCAGAATGAGAACCAGAACCCAAACCCAAACTCTAACCTGAACCCAAACCCTAACTCGAACCCGGACCCGGACCCTAACCCTAACCCTAACTCTAACCCGAACCCTACCTCAAACCCTAACCTGAACCCGAACCAGAACCCAAACCCAAACCCAAACCCAAACCCAAACCCTAACCTGAACTCGAACCCGAACATGAACCTGAATCCTAACCCTAATCCTAAAGTGAACCCTAAAGCGAACACTACCCCGAACGTGAACCGAAACACTAACCAGAACCCAAACCCAAACCCAAAACCAAAACCTAAACCTAACCCTAACCGTAACCCTAACACGAACCTGAACCCAAACCCGAACACAAACACAAACCCAAACCCAAATTCAAAGTAAAACCCAAACCAGACCCAGAACCAGAACCCAAACCCAAACTTTAACCTGAACCCAAACCCTAACTCGAACCCAGACCCGGACCCTAACCCTAACCCTAAACCAAAACCAAATCCAAACTCAAACCCAAACCTGAACCCGAACCCGAACCCTAACCCTAACTCAAACCCGAATCCTAACCCTAAAACGCGAACCTGAACTCGAACCTGAACCCTAACCCTAACCTAACACTAACACTAACCCAAACCCTTTTAATATAAATAATCTGAAAAGTTCAGCAGTTCCACACACAATTTGTAGTCTACTTATATTTCTTATAGATAAAGCTTATTAATTACAGACACACTTGATGTGCATGATTTCTCTTCATACTTTTGACAAAAAATGCCTAACTTTACTTAAACTACTTGTCTTCTACATATTATATTCCTTATATTGAATGCTTAGAAAGAAAGCATTATAGCATTACATATTGTAGTCTACTTATATTTCTCATAGAGATAGGGATAGCTTATTAATTACATGAATCATGAAACAAGACACACACGTGAGATGCATCCTTCTCTGTACAACGTACTTCCACACAAATCTTTTTAAGATTACAGAAACCAGAATCAATTCTTGTTTTCTACTTGTCATGGTTCTATTAAACAAAGCTTTTGAGCAGTAGACAAATTAGATGCATTCTTTTGCTTAACTTTTCAAATACTTTATATACAAAGATTTTTAAAATATTCTTCAGAACAACTCCATTATAAAAATTACAAGATAAGGTGTTTCTACGGTATATTCTGTTAAAAACATTTTTTATATAAGGAATAAGTTAGGTTGAAGACAAGGAGTTTTTCTGGGCTATATGTGATGCCAAAAACCATTGAATATGAAGAACATGATAAGGAGAGCCGAATGATGCACTTAGTATGTATATAGCTAAAAAGTTTATAAAAGAGATGCTAAGCGTGTTTGTTGTATGTAAACCAAAACCCTTTGTTTGTAAGGATTTGTAAAGTTCAGCAGAACTATGCATTTTGTTCTGGTGTATGTGAAGTTAAAATCCTTTTTATATACAGAATCTGAAAAGTTCAGCAGTTCCACAACCAATTTGTAGTCTACTTATATTTCTTATAGAGAAAGCTTATTCCACAAATTGTTTGTGGAACTGCTGAAATTTTCATAAGCAAATGGATGCATATAATTTGTCAACTGCTCAAAAGCTTTGTTTAATAGAATTATGAGAAATAGATAACAAGAATTGATGCTGCTTTCTGTAATGTTAAAAAGTTTTGTGTGGAAGTAAGTTGAACAGAGAAGAAGGATGCATGTCACGTGTCTGTCCTGTTTCAGTATAAGGACAAAATAATATGTATGTAAAGGACATCAAGTGTTTCCATAATTAATAAGCTGTCTCTTTAAGAAATATAAAACCCGAACCGAACCACAACACTAACACTAGAACCTAACCCGAACCAAATCCGATTCCATTCAGAACCCTAACCTGAACCCAAACCCGAAACTGAAACCGAACCTGAAAAGGAACCCTAACACTAACCCGAACCAGAACCGTAATCCTAAATTTAATCCTAACGCGAACACTACCTGAACCTGAAACCTGAACCAGAACCCAAACCCAAACCAAACCCAAACCCAAACCCTAACCTGAACCCGAACCCGAACATGAACCTGAATCCTAACCTAATCCTAAAGTGAACCCTAAAGCGAACACTACCCCGAACGTGAACCGAAACACTAACCAGAACCCAAACCCAACCAAACCAAAACCTAACCCTAACCCTAACCGTAACCCTAACACGAACCTGAACCCGAACCCGAACACAAACACGAACCCAAACCCAAATCCAAAGTCAAACCCGAACCCGAACCAGAACCAGAACCAGAACCAGAACCTGAACCAGAACCAGAACCAGAACCAGAACCCAAACCCAAACTTTAACCTGAACCCAAACCCTAACTCGAACCCAGACCCGGACCCTAACCCTAACCCTAAACCAAATCCGAACCCAACCTCAAACCCAAACCTGAACCCGAACCAGAACCAACAAACCCAACACCAAACCCAACCAAACCCTAACCTGAACTCGAACCCGAACATGAACCTGAATCCTAACCCTAATCCTAAAGTGAACCCTAAAGCGAACACTACCCCGAACGTGAACCGAAACACTAACCAGAACCCAAACCCAAACCCAAACCCAAAACCTAACCTAACCCTAACCGTAACCCTAACACGAACCCGAACCGAACCGAACACAAACACGAACCCAAACCCAAATCCAAAGTCAAACCTGAACCCGAACCGAACCAGAACCAGAATCAGAACCAGAACCCAAACCCAAACCAGAAAAGACCAGAACCCAAACCCAAACTTTAACCTGAACCCAAACCCTAACTCGAACCGAGACCCGGACCCTAACCCTAACCCTAAACCAAACCCGAACCCAACCTCAAACCCAAACCTGAACCCGAACCAGAACCCGAAACCAAACCCAAACCCAAACCCAAACCCTAACCTGAACTCGAAACCGAACATGAACCTGAATCCATAACCCTAATCCTAAAGTGAACCCTAAAGCGAACACTACCCCGAACGTGAACCGAAACACTAACCAGAACCCAAACCAAACCCAAACCCAAAACCTAACCCTAACCCTATAACCGTAACCCTAACACCAACCTGAACCCGAACCCGAACACAAACACGAACCCAAACCCAAATTCAAAGTAAAACCCAAACCAGAACCAGAACCAGAACCAGAACCAGAACCAAACCCAAACCAAACCACACGAGAACCAGAACCCAAACCCAAACTTTAACCTGAACCGAAACCCTAACTCGAACCCAGACCCGGACCCTAACCCTAACCCTAAACCAAAACCAAATCCAAACTCAAACCCAAACCTGAACCCGAACCCAAACCCTAACCCTAACTCAATCCCGAATCCTAACCCTAAAACGCGAACCTGAACTCGAACCTGAACCTTAACCCTAACCCTAACAATAACACTAACCCAAACCCTTTTAATATAAATAATCTGAAAAGTTCAGCAGTTCCACAAACAATTTGTAGTCTACTTATATTTCTTATAGATAAAGCTTATTAATTACACACACTTGATGTGCATGATTTCTCTCATCATACTTTTGACAAAAAATGCCTAACTTTACTTAAACTACTTGTCTTCTACATATTATATTCCTTATATTGAATGCTTAGAAAGAAAGCATTATAGCATTACATTTTGTAGTGTACTTATATTTCTCCTAGATAGGGATAGCTTATTAACTACATGAATGATGAAACAAGACACACACGTGAGATGCATCCTTCTCTGTTCAACTTACTTCCACACAAATCTTTTTAAGATTACAGAAACCAGAATCAATTCTTGTTTTCTACTTGTCATGGTTCTATTAAACAAAGCTTTTGAGCAGTAGACAAATTAGATGCATTCTTTTGCTTAACTTTTCATATACTTTATATACAAAGATTTTTAAAATATTCTTCAGAGCAACTCCAATAAAAAAATTACAAGAAAAGGTGTTTCTATGGTATATTCTGTTAAAAACATTTTGTATATAAGGAATATGTTAGGTTGAAGACAAGGAATTTTTCTGGGCTATATGTGATGCCAAAAACCATTGAATATGAAGAACATGATAAGGAGAGCCGAATGATGTATATAGCTAAAAAGTTTATGAAAGAGATGCTAAGCGTGTTTGTTGTATGTACACCAAAACGCATTTGTTTGTAAGGGATTTGTAAAGTTCAGCAGAACTATGCATTTTGTTCTGGTGTATGTGAAGTTAAAATCCTTTTTATATACAGAATCTGAAAAGTTCAGCAGTTCCACAACCAATTTGTAGTCTACTTATATTTCTTATAGAGAAAGCTTATTCCACAAATTGTTTGTGGAACTGCTGAAATTTTCATAAGCAAATGGATGCATATAATTTGTCAACTGCTCAAAAGCTTTGTTTAATAGAATTATGAGAAATAGATAAAAAGAATTGATGCTGCTTTCTGTAATGTTAAAAAGTTTTGTGTGGAAGTAAGTTGAACAGAGAAGAAGGATTCATGTCACTTGTGTGTCCTGTTTCGTTATGACAAAATAATATGATATGTAAAGGACATCAAGTGTTTCCATAATTAATAAGCTGTCTCTTTAAGAAATATAAAACCCGAACCCGAACCCGAACACTAACACTAACCCGAACCCGAACCCGAACCCAAATCCGATTCCAATTCAGAACCCTAACCTGAACCCAAACCCGAAACTGAAACCGAACCTGAAAAGGAACCCTAACACTAACCCGAACCAGAACCGTAATCCTAAATTTAATCATAACGCGAACACTACCCTGAACCTGAACCTGAACCAGAACCCAAACCCAAACCCAAACCCAAACTCTAACATGAACCCGAACCCGAACATGAACCTGAATCCTAACCCTAATCCTAAAGTGAACCCTAAAGCGAACACTACCCCGAACGTGAACCGAAACACTAACCAGAACCCAAACCCAAACCCAAACCCAAAACCTAACCCTAACCCTAACCGTAACCCTAACACGAACCCGAACCCGAACACAAACACAAACACGAACCCAAAACCCAAATCCAGTCAAACATGAACCCGAACCCGAACCAGAACCAGAACCAGAACCAGAACCCAAACCCAAACAAGAACGAGACCCAGAACCCAAACCCAAACTTTAACCGGAACCCAAACCCTAACTCGAACCGAGACCCGGACCCTAACCCTAACACTAAACCAAACCCGAACCCAACCTCAAACCCAAACCTGAACCCGAACCAGAACCCAAACCCAAACCCAAACCCAAACCCAAACCCTAACCTGAACTCGAACCCGAACATGAACCTGAATCCTAACCCTAATCCTAAAGTGAACCCTAAAGCGAACACTACCCCGAACGTGAACCGAAACACTAACCAGAACCCAAACCCAAACCCAAACCCAAAACCTAACCCTAACCCTAACCGTAACCCTAATACGAACCCGAACCCGAACACAAACACAAACACGAACCCAAACCCAAATTCAAAGTAAAACCCAAACCAGAACCAGAACCAGAACCAGAACCAGAACCAGAACCCAAACCCAAACCACAACGAGAACGAGAACCCAAACCCAAACTTTAACCTGAACCCAAACCCTAACTCGAACCCAGACCCGGACCCTATCCCTAACCCTAAACCAAAACCAAAACCAAACTCAAACCCAAACCTGAACTCGAACCTGAACCCGAAACCGAAACCGAAACCAAACCCAAACCCTTTTAATACAAATAATCTGAAAAGTTCAGAAGTTCCACACACAATTTGTAGACTACTTATATATCTTATAGATAAAGCTTATTAATTACAGACACACTTGTTGTGCATGATTTCTCTCATCATACTTTTTACAAAAAATGCCTAACTTTACTTAAACTACTTGTATTCTACATATTATATTCCTTATGTTGAATGCTTAGAAAGAAAGCATTATAGCATTACATTTTGTAGTCTGCTTATATTTCTCATAGAGATAGGGATAGCTTATTAACTACATGAATCATGAAACAAGACACACACGTGAGATGCATCCTTCTCTGTTCAACTTACTTCCACACAAATCTTTTTAAGATTACAGAAACAAGAATCAATTCTTGTTTTCTACTTGTCATGGTTCTATTAAACAAAGCTTTTGAGCAGTAGACAAATTAGATGCATTCTTTTGCTTAACTTTTCATATACTTTATATACAAAGATTTTTAAAATATTCTTCAGAACAACTCCATTATAAAAATTACAAGATAAGGTGTTTCTACGGTATATTCCGTTAAAAACATTTTTTATATAAGGAATATGTTAGGTTGAAGACAAGGAGTTTTTCTGGGCTATATGTGATGCCAAAAACCATTGAATATGAAGAACATGATAAGGAGAGCCGAATGATGCACTTAGTATGTATATAGCTAAAAAGTTTATAAAAGAGATGCTAAGCGTGTTTGTTGTATGTAAACCAAAAACCCTTTGTTTGTAAGGAATTTGTAAAGTTCAGCAGAACTATGCATTTTGTTCTGGTGTATGTGAAGTTAAAATCATTTTAATATACAGAATCTGAAAAGTTCAGCAGTTCCACAACCAATTTGTAGTCTACTTATATTTCTTATAGAGAAAGCTTATTCCACAAATTGTTTGTGGAACTGCTGAAATTTTCATAAGCAAATGGATGCATATAATTTGTCAACTGCTCAAAAGCTTTGTTTAATAGAATTATGAGAAATAGATAACAAGAATTGATGCTGCTTTCTGTAATGTTAAAAAGTTTTGTGTGGAAGTAAGTTGAACAGAGAAGAAGGATGCATGTCACGTGTCTGTCCTGTTTCAGTATAAGGACAAAATAATATGATATGTAAAGGACATCAAGTGTTTCCATAATTAATAAGCTGTCTCTTTAAGAAATATAAAACCCGAACCCGAACCCGAACACTAACACTAACCCGAACCCGAACCCGAACCCAAATCCGATTCCAATTCAGAACCCTAACCTGAACCCAAACCCGAAACTGAACCCGACCCTGAAAAGGAACCCTAACACTAACCCGAACCAGAACCGTAATCTAAATTTAATCCTAACGCGAACATACCCTGAACCTGAACCTGAACCGAACCCAAACCCAAAACCCAAACCCAAACCCAAACCCTAACGAACCCGAACCCGAACATGAACCTGAATCCTAACCCTAATCCTAAAGTGAACCCTAAAGCGAACACTACCGAACGTGAACCGAAACACTAACCAGAACCCAAACCCAAACCCAAACCCAAAAACCTAACCAAACCCCTAACCGTAACCTAACACGAACCCGAACCCGAACCCGAACACAAACACGAACCCAAACCCAAATCAAAGTAAACCAGAACCGAACCAGAACCAGAACCAGAACCAGAACCAGAACCCAAACCCAACCAGAACAGCCAGAACCAAACCCAAACTTTAACCTGAACCCAAACCCTAACTCGAACCCAGACCGGACCCTAACCAAACCCCTAAACCAAAACCGAAACCAAACTCAAACCCAAACCTGAACCCGAACCACGAACCCTAACCCTAACCAAACCCGAACCCTAACCTAAAACGCGAACCTGAACTCGAACCTGAACCTGAACCTGAACCTAACCCTAACCTAACCCAAACCCTTTATAAAATAATCTGAAAAGTTCAGCAAGTTCCAACACAATTGTAACTACTATATTTCTTATAGAAAAGCTTATAATACAACACACTGTGTGCATGATTTCTCTCAATATTACAAAAATGCCTAACTTACTAAACCGTACTAATCATTCAACCTTATGAATCTAGAACAGAAACAAACAACAGAAAAAAAAAAAACCAGAACCAGAACCAGAACCAGAACCAAACCCAAACCAGAACGAGACCAGAACCCAAACCAAACTTTAACCTGAACCCAAACCTAACTCGAACCCAGACCGGACCCTAACCCTAACCCTAAACCAAAACCAAATCCAAACTCGAACCCAAACCTGAACCCGAACCCGAACCCTAACCCTAACAAAACCCGAATCCTAACCCTAAAACGCGAAACCTGAACTCGAACCTGAACCTAACCTAACCTAACACTAAACTAACCCAAACCCTTTTAATATAAATAATCTGAAAAGTTCAGCAGTTCCACAAACAATTTGTAGTCTACTTATATTTCTTATAGATAAAGCTTCTTAATTACAGACACACTTGATGTGCATGATTACTCTCATCATACTTTTTACAAAAAATGCCTAACTTTACTTAAACTACTTGTCTTCTACATATTATATTCCTTATATTGAATGCTTAGAAAGAAAGCATTATAGCATTACATTTTGTAGTCTACTTATATTTCTCAAATAGATAGGGATAGCTTATTAACTACATGAATCATGAAACAAGACACACACGTGAGATGCATCCTTCTCTGTTCAACTTACTTCCACACAAATCTTTTTAAGATTACAGAAACCAGAATCAATTCTTGTTTTCTACTTGTCATGGTTCTATTAAACAAAGCTTTTGAGCAGTAGACAAATTAGATGCATTCTTTTGCTTAACTTTTCATATACTTTATATACAAAGATTTTTAAAATATTCTTCAGAAACAACTCCATATAAAAATTACAAGTAAGGTGTTTCTATGGTATATTCTGTTAAAAACATTTTGTATATAAGGAATATGTTAGGTTGAAGACAAGGAGTTTTTCTGGGCTATATGTGATGCCAAAAACCATTGAATATGAAGAACATGATAAGGAGAGCCGAATGATGCAATAGGTATGTATATAGCTAAAAAGTTTATAAAAGAGATGCTAAGCGTGTTTGTTGTATGTAAACCAAAAACCCTTTGTTTGTAAGGGATTTGTAAAGTTCAGCAGAACTATGCATTTTGTTCTGGTGTATGTGAAGTTAAAATGCTTTTTATATACAGAATCTGAAAAGTTCAGCAGTTCCACAACCAATTTGTAGTCTACTTATATTTCTTATAGAGAAAGCTTATTCCACAAATTGTTTGTGGAACTGCTGAAATTTTCATAAGCAAATGGATGCATATAATTTGTCAACTGCTCAAAAGCTTTGTTTAATAGAATTATGAGAAATAGATAACAAGAATTGATGCTGCTTTCTGTAATGTTAAAAAGTTTTGTGTGGAAGTAAGTTGAACAGAGAAGAAGGATGCATGTCACGTGTCTGTCCTGTTTCAGTATAAGGACAAAATAATATGATATGTAAAGGACATCAAGTGTTTCCATAATTAATAAGCTGTCTCTTTAAGAAATATAAAACCCGAACCCGAACCCGAACACTAACACTAACCCGAATCGAACCGAACCCAAATCCGATTCCAATTCAGAACCCTAACCTGAACCCAAACCCGAAACTGAAACCGAACCTGAAAAGGAACCCTAACACTAACCCGAACCAGAACCGTAATCCTAAATTTAATCCTAACGCGAACACTACCCTGAACCTGAACCTGAACCAGAACCCAAACCCAAACCCAAACCCAAACCCTAACATGAACCCGAACCCGAACATGAACCTGAATCCTAACCCTAATCCTAAAGTGAACCCTAAAGCGAACACTACCCCGAACGTGAACCGAAACACTAACCAACAACCCAAACCTAAACCAAACCCAAAACCTAACCCTAACCCTAACCGTAACCCTGAACACGAACCGAACCGAACCCGAACACAAACACGAACCCAAACCCAAATCCAAAGTACCAAACCGAACCGAACCGAACCAAACCAGAACCACCCGAACCATAACCACCACCCAACTGTATACAAATCAACTAACTGAAACCCAAACCCTAACTCGAACCCACGACCCGGACCTAACCCTAACCCTAAACCAAAACCGAATCCAAAACTCAACCCAAACCTGAACTCCGAACCGAACCCTAACCCTAACCCCAAACCGAATCCAACCCTAAAAACGCGAACCTAACTACTAACCTGAATCCCTAACCCTAACCTATAACCCTAACACTAACCCAAACCTTTTAATATAAATAATCTGAAAAGTTCAGCAGTTCCACACACAATTTGTAGTCTACTTATATTTCTTATAGATAAAGCTTATTAATTACACACACTTGTTGTGAATGATTTTCTCTTCATACTTTTGACAAAAAAATGCCTAACTTTACTTAAACTACTTGTCTTCTACATATTATATTCCTTATATTGAATGCTTAGAAAGAAAGCATTATAGCATTACATTTTGTAGTCTACTTATATTTCTCATAGAGATAGGGATAGCTTATTAACTACATGAATCATGAAACAAGACACACAAGTGAGATGCATCCTTCTCTGTTCAACTTACTTCCACACAAATCTTTTTAAGATTACAGAAACCAGAATCAATTCTTGTTTTCTACTTGTCATGGTTCTATTAAACAAAGCTTTTGAGCAGTAGACAAATTAGATGCATTCTTTTGCTTAACTTTTCATATACTTTATATACAAAGATTTTGAAAATATTCTTCAGAACAACTCCAATTATAAAAATTACAAGATAAGGTGTTTCTACGGTATATTCTGTTAAAAACATTTTATATAAGGAATATGTTAGGTTGAAGACAAGGAATTTTTCTGGGCTATATGTGATGCCAAAAACCATTGAATATGAAGAACATGATAAGGAGAGCCAATGATGCACTTAGTATGTATATAGCTAAAAAGTTTATAAAGAGATGCTAAGCGTGTTTGTTGTATGTAAACCAAAAACCCTTTGTTTGTAAGGAATTTGTAAAGTTCAGCAGAACTATGCATTTTGTTTTGGTGTAGGTGAAGTTAAAATCCTTTTATATACAGAATCTGAAAAGTTCAGCAGTTCCACAACCAATTTGTAGTCTACTTATATTTCTTATAGAGAAAGCTTATTCCACAAATTGTTTGTGGAACTGCTGAAATTTTCATAAGCAAATGGATGCTATAATTTGTCAACTGCTCAAAAGCTTTGTTTAATAGAATTATGAGAAATAGATAACAAGAATTGATGCTGCTTTCTGTAATGTTAAAAAGTTTTGTTGTGGAAGTAAGTTGAACAGAGAGAAGTGAAGAATGCTATGTCACGTGTTCTGTACGCTGTTTCAGTTAAGGACAAAATAATCTGATATGTAAAGGACATCAAAGTTGTTTCCATAAATTATAAAGCTGTACCTTTAAGAAAATAATAACCCGAACCCGTAACCGTAACACTAACACTATACCGTGAACCAACCCGAACCAAATACGATTCCAATTCAGAACCCAAACCTGAACCAAAACCGAAACTGAAAACCGAACCTGAAAAGGAAACCCTAACCCAACCCGAAACCAGAACCCGTAATCCTAAATTTAATCCTAACGCGAACACTAACCCTAAACCTGAACCTAACCAAACCTAAACCAGAACCCACCAAACCCAAACCCAAACCCTAACTGAACCCGAACCCGAACATGAACCTGAATCCTAACCCTAATCCTAAAGTGAACCCTAAAGCGAACACTACCCCGAACGTGAACCGAAACACTAACCAGAACCCAAACCCAAACCCAAAACCCAAAACCTAACCCTAACCCTAACCGTAACCCTAACACGAACCTGAACCCGAACCCGAACACAAACACGAACCAAACCCAAATTCAAAGTAAACCAACCGAACCGAACCGAACCAGAACCCAACCAACCAGAACCAGAACCAGAACCCAAACCCAAACTTAACCTGAACCAAACCCTAACTCGAACCCAGACCGGACCCTAACCCTAACCCTAAACCAAACCAAACCAAACTCAAACCCAAACCTGAACCGAACCCGAACCCAACCCTAACCCAAACCCGAATCCTAACCCTAAAACGCGAACCTGAACTCGAACCTGAACCACCCTAACCCTAACCCTAAACCAAACCCAAACCCTTTTAATATAAATAATCTGAAAGTTCAGAAGTTCCACAACCAATTTGTAGCTACTTATATTTCTTATAGATAAAGCTTATTAATTACAGACACACTTGATGTGCATGATTTCTCTCATCATACTTTTGACAAAAAATCCCTAACTTTACTTAAACTACTTGTCTTCTACATATTATATTCCTTATATTGAATGCTTAGAAAGAAAGCATTATAGCATTACATTTTGTAGTCTACTTATATTTCTCATAGAGATAGGGATAGCTTATTAACTACATGAATCATGAAACAAGACACACACGTGAGATGCATCCTTCTCTGTTCAACTTACTTCCACACAAAACTTTTTAACATTACAGAAAGCAGAATCAATTCTTGTTATCTATTTCTCATAATTCTATTAAACAAAGCTTTTGAGCAGTAGACAAATTAGATGCATTCTTTTGCTTAACTTTTCATATACTTTATATACAAAGATTTTTAAAATATTCTTCAGAACAACTCCATTATAAAAATTACAAGATAAGGTGTTTCTACGGTATATTCGTTAAACATTTTAATAGGAATGTTAGGTTGAAGACAATTTTTCTGGGCTATATGTGATGCCAAAAACCATTGAATATGAAGAACATGATAAGGAGAGCCGAATGATGCACTAGTATGTATATAGCTAAAAAGTTTATGAAAGAGATGCTAAGCGTGTTTGTTGTATGTAAACCAAAAACCCTTTGTTTGTAAGGAATTTGTAAAGTTCAGCAGAACTATGCATTTTGTTCTGGTGTATGTGAAGTTAAAATCCTTTTTATATACAGAATCTGAAAAGTTCAGCAGTTCCACAACCAATTTGTAGTCTACTTATATTTCTTATAGAGAAAGCTTATTCCACAAATTGTTTGTGGAACTGCTGAAATTTTCATAAGCAAATGGATGCATATAATTTGTCAACTGCTCTAAAGCTTTGTTTAATAGAATTATGAGAAATAGATAACAAGAATTGATGCTGCTTTCTGTAATGTTAAAAAGTTTTGTGTGGAAGTAAGTTGAACAGAGAAGAAGAATGCATGTCATTCTGTCTGTTCAGTATGAAGACAAAATAATATGATAGTAAAGGACATCAGTGTTTCCATAATTAATAAGCTGTCTCTTTAAGAATATAAAACCCGACCCGAACCTGAACACTAACACTAACCCGAACTCGAACCGAACCAAATCCGATTCCAATTCAGAACCCAAAACCTGAACCCAAACTTGAAACTGAAACGAACTGAAAGGAACCCTAACGTAACCGAACAGAACCGTAATCCTAATTTAACAACGAAACACCTGCGTTCAGATAGAAAATGAACTAATCCTAATAACCTTGACAAACCGAACAACAAACACCAACCCTGACCAAGTCAAGAACCAACCTGAACCAACCAAAACCTGAACCAGAACCGACAAACCAACCCAAACCCAACCAGAAGACCGAACCCTAAATCCCTAACCGTAACCTAACACGAAACCCAAACCGAACCGAACAAACCAACCCAAACCAAACCCAAACCAAACCTAACTGAACCGAACCCGAACATAACCTGAACCTAACCCTAACTAATAACCTAAAGCAATACCAACGTAACCGAAACATAACCAGAACCCAAACCCAAACCCAAACCAAAACCTAACCCTAACCCAACGTAACCCTAACACGAACCGACCGAACCCAACCGAACCAACAAACGAAACGAACCAGAACCCAAACAAACCCAAACCAAACTTTAACCTGAACCCAAACCTAACTCGAACCAGACCGACCCTAACCCTAACCCTAAACCAAACCAAACCAAACTCAAACCCAAACCTGAACCCGAACCCGAACCCTAACCCTAACCAAACCCGAATCCAACCCTAAAACGCGAACCTGAACTCGAACCTGAACCCAAACCCATAACCAAACCAAACCCAAACCCTTTAATAATAAAATCTGAAAGTTCAGCGTTCCACACACATTTGTAGTCTACTTAATTTCTTATAGATAAAGCTTATTAATTACACACACTGATGTGCATGATTTCTCTCATACTTTGACAAAAAATGCCTAACTTTACTTAAACTACTTGTCTTCTACATCTTAATTCCTTATATTGAATGCTTGAAAGAAAGCATTATAGCATTACATATTGTAGTCTACTTATATTTCTCATAGAGTAGGATAGCTTATTAACTACATGAATCATGAAACAAGAACACACGCGATGCATCCTTCTCTGTTCAACTACTTCCACACAAATCTTTTAAGATTACAGAACCAGAATCAATTCTTGTTTTCTACTTGTATGGTTCTATTAAACAAAGCTTTGAGCAGTAGACAAATTAGATGCATCTTTTGCTTAACTTTTCAATACTTTATATCAAGATTTAAAATTCTTCAGAACAACTCCATAAAAAATTACAAGATAGTGTTTCTACGGTATATTCGTTAAACATTTATATAAGAATTTAGGTGAAGACAAGTTTTTCTGGCTATATGTGAGCCAAAAACCATGAATATGAGAACATGATAAGGAGACCGAAGATGCACCTAGTATTATATAGCTAAAAATTATAAAAATGCTAAGCGTGTTGTTGTATGTAACCAAAACCCTTTGTTTGTAAGATTTGTAAAGTTCCAGATATGCATTTGTTTGGTGATGAATAAATCCTTTTTATACAGAATCTGAAAAGTTCAGCAGTTCCACAACAATTTGTAGTCTACTTATATTTCTTATAGAGAAAGCTTATTCCACAAATTGTTTGTGGAACTGCTGAAATTTTCATAAGCAAATGGATGCATATAATTTGTCAACTGCTCA
>JAWVWN010006201.1:0-70210 GCA_037367305.1 Phrynocephalus vlangalii | reverse complement strand
CCCACCCCCAAAAGGTTCCCTGGGACCCTAGATCCCCCCTACCTCCCCAAAAGGTTCCCTTGATTCAGATCCACCCTGTGTGTGTGTGTGTGTGTTGTGTTGTTACAGTCATGACCGACTCTTCGTGACTCCACCCTACCGCCCCAAAAAGTTCCCTGGGACCTGGATCCACCCTACCTCCCCCAAAGATTCCCTGAATCCGGATCCACCCTACCGCCCCAAAAGATTCCCTGGGACCCTGGATCCCCCCTACTGCACCAAAAGGTTCCCTGGGACCCTGGATCCACCCTGCCTCCCCAAAAGGTTCCCTGGATCCAATCCCCCTCTGCCCAAAAGATTCCCGGGACCTGGATCCTCCCTACTGCCCCCAAAGGTTCCCTGGATCCAGATCCCCCCTACTGCCCCAAAAGTTCCCTGGGACCATGGATCCCCTACTGCCCAAAAGGTTCCCTTGGGACTGTGGATCCACCCTGCCTCCCCAAAAGGTCCCTGGATCCAGATCCCCCTACTGCCCCAAAAGATTCCCTGGGAACCCTGGATCCTCCTATCGCCCCAAAGGTTCCCTGGATCCAGATCCCCCTACTGCCCACAAAGGTCCCTGGGACCCTGGATCCCCCCTACTGCCCCAAAAGGTTCCCTGGGACTGTGGATCCACCCTGCCTCCCCAAAAGGTTCCCTGGATCCAGATCCCCCCTACTGCCCCAAAAGATTCCCTGGGACCCTGGATCCTCCCTACTGCCCCCAAAGGTTCCCTGGATCCAGATCCCCCCTACTGCCCCAAAAAGTTCCCTGGGACCCTGGATCCCCCCTACTGCCCCAAAAGGTTCCCTGGGACTGTGGATCCACCCTGCCTCCCCAAAAGGTTCCCTGGATCCAGATCCCCCCTACCGCCCCCAAAAGTTCCCTGGGACCCTGGATCCACCCTACCTCCCCAAAAGGTTCTCTGGGACTGTGGATCCCTCCCCCCGCCTCCCCAAAAGGTTCCCTAGATCCACCCTGCTTCCCCAACTGCGGGTCTGGATCGGCAGCCTTTTGAGCCTCTCAACTTGGCTTTTATCAGCTTTTCCTCCAAGAGCACATTGTTGGCTTCAAGGAAGCCCCCAGGACCAAATTCCTCCCAGCAGCTGAGCTGAGAACTGGGAAGAAGCCCCGTGAAAATGCAACTTTTTTACAGTCCTTGGGGGAGACCAGCCCGAGGGCTCCTGGAGTGCAGCAGCATCCTCCTCTTCCCGTTTTTTTTTTTGTGGGGGGGCAGCCAGCCACCTGCCCATATACATAGGAGCCTGGCCCCATAGGTGCTTGTCCACCATACTGGGCGTGGGGAGTGTGGGTTAGGATTAATATATTCCTTCCTTAGGACCCTCCAAGGCAGGGCAGGGTCATTAGTCTCCCTCCTTCCGACCCACAACCAATCTAGCATCCAGGGAGGACTCTATTTAGAGAGGACATACAGTGGACCCTTGTATAACAAACAGCTTGTATAACATAAAATCTGTACAACATAAAAAATTCCGGAGATAGGGGATATTTGCTTAACAGAATCGCCTATGGGGTGAATCCGTACAACATAAAAATGGGATTATTCTATTTTCAATGCATTCCTATGGGAATTTGCATAAAGGAAAATTTGCTTAACATGATTTCATTTGGAACGAATTAATTCCTTTATACAAGGTACCACTTGTATTTCTTTCTTTCTTTCTTTCCACCCACTTTTCTTTCCTCGCTTGCTTCTTATCTATTACAACTTTCCACTTGAATTAAAAGAAAAAAATCCTGGACCTCTATGAATAAAATTAAAACAAATGAAAAGGTGAAGATCATTAAAGGGTCTGCAAGAGGCCCCGCCTAGAAGCCGCCGCCGTTCCCTTTCCTTTCCCACCACCACCCCCCTCCCCAAAAGTCCTCGGGCGGCAGGGTGGTGGGAGGTGGCCCCTTTGGGGGGCGAGGGCACTCTGCACGTGGCCAGAGACCCTCTCATTCTCCATCCCCCCCCCCAATCCCACGGGACCCCCCTTTGCTCTGAGGTTCTCCAGGCAGGGTCCCGGGGCTGAGCCGCCGCCCCCACCCCATAGATGGGAACGGGGGAGGGACCCCCCCCCAATATCCCCAGGGGGGGCAGCGCCCGCCACCACCGCCACGCAGCGCGCAGGCGCGTCCCCCCCGTCACTCACCCGCCAACGGAACCCCTTGCCTCGCGCCCTCTCAGCCGCCCGAGCCGATCTCTCCGGCGCGCGCCCACACTCGGACCCGTGGGGGAAAGCGCTTCGCCCCTGCCCAGTGCGCATGTGCGGACGCTCCCCCCCCCTCTCCTAACACTCGGGCGCCGCTTGACTGACGTGGCGCACTCCTGCCGGCCCGAGGGGGGGCGGGGCCTCGCTGCGCCCTCGGGACCCCCTCCCTCCTCTCCTCCAGGGTGGACGAACTAGCCAATCAGAAAGCGAGCCTCTGCCTCTCCCATCCTGGTTCGCCGGCTCCTTCTTGTCCGAGCGGCTTTCATTCGCCGGCGGCGTTCCTCAGCGTTCCCTTCGAGAAAAGCCCCACGGGCCAAGGCTTTCCTCCGCCTGCGCATGCGCGTTCCTTTGATCTAGGATGGCGGGAAAACCGGCGGGCGCATGCGTATTGACGCTTTGGCGCCTGAGGCGTTGTCTTTGGGCTTGTTCCGTTCTATACTGTAATCTGAAAAAGAAAAAGAAAAAAGATCGATCTCAAGTGAGGTCGGGAGTTGGGGGCGGCTGGCGGGGGGGGGAATCGACCCCCCCCTCCCAGCTCACCACGACGCAAAATGTAAAAAAAAATAAAATTAAAAAAAAAAGACGCAAAATGTGACCAGTATCTATAGGGGGGCTTCGAAACAACACAAGGGCGCGGAGTTCATAAGGGCACGTTGATCAATCAATAAAGACCAAGTCCAGCACCACCATCGTTTATATCAGTGGTTCTCAACCTGTGGGTCCCTAGATGTTCCTGGACTGCAACTCCCAGAAGTCTTCATCACTAGTTGAGCAGGCCAGGATTTCTGGGAATTGCAGTCCAGGGACATCTGGGGACCCACAGGTTGAGAACCACTGGTTGATATGATGTTGCTGAGCCATAAACGAGGGTTCCCAGGTGTGTGGTTTGTATGGAAGACTCTATGCCAGTGGTTCCCAAAGTGGTTACTCTCACCCTCACCCAAAAGGAGCCTTGTGGTGCAGTGGTTCAACGCCTGTAACTGCAGGTAAAAAAACTGCTCACGACCTGGGGTTCACTCAGCCTTCCATCCTTCCGAGGTCGGCAAAATGAGTACCCACCTTGCTGGAAGGTGGAGGGTCAATGTGTAGCTTGCATACTGCAATTAAAACTGTAAACTGTCCAGAGACTACTTGAAGTGGTACCTGAGGACCGAATTCCTAGAAAAATTGCTCATCTTGGCCCACAGCAACGGTGCCTGGGTTCTAGGGTGCTGAACCGAGAGACCAGTGAACCCCAAACCCATCTTTCCTGTGGGGGATTCAGTGGAGAAGGACCTTTGGGCAGAAAGAGATGTGGAATGGTTGCAATAGTAGAGTCCTTCCCTTTTTCCTGCACTTCTCTGTAACAAGCGCGGTAGGCTCCTGGGGGGGCTTAACGCATTCATAGATTTGGCTGTGTATATGGACCTTTGACTGCTGTCGGGCTATGCTTAAGTTGTTTGAAATGGCCTCCACTGGCAACAGCCCACAGAAGTTTGCAAAGGCAATGTGGAGGTCCAAATAAAACCTGTGAACCGCTTTCCTGAAAGTCAAGAAGCCTTGTGGGAAAAGCAAAGTGTTCTGCTTATATACCGCCCCATACCACTTTAAGTAGTTTCTGGGCAGTTTACAATTTTAATTACAGTGTGCAGGGTACACATTGCCCCCCCCCAGCAAGCTGGGTACTCATTTTACCAACCTCGGAAGGATGGAAGGCTGAGTGAACCTTGAGTCTGCTACCTGGGATTAAACCCAGGTCGTGAGCACAGTTTTACCTGCAGGACAGGCATTTAACCACTGCGCCAGGGAACTCAAAAGACTGAGAACGTATTTTTTCATGTCGCCGAAAGATAAAAGTGGGAGTCCAGGAGAGGCATCATTTGGAGATTGGGCTGCCATATACTGACGTTTGGGGTATCATCCTGATGAGGGCAACATTGATTCTCTCTCTCTCTCTCACACACACACACGTACAGAGAGAGAACATTACTGAAAAGACATAAGGGTTCAAATTCGCATGAAATTTGCTTATGGCAAATTGAGAAATACTTCTGCTAATTTAAGGAGGAATGCTTCATAATCGAGTCCTTCAAGTCAATTCTGATTTAGGGTAACTCTTTAAAGGGTTTCCCAGGTAGAAAATATTCAGAAGTGGGTTCCCGTTCCCTTGCCCAAGGGGGGAAGACACAGTGGGGAATTGAATTCCCAGCCTGCTTAACTCATTATGAATTTAGCCAGCTGTACATTAGTTCTCACCAGGTGGTGAAGACCAGGTAGGTACCTGTGGCAAATTGCTTTCCACCGTTTACAAAGAATGACTCTTTTTAACATAGACTTGAACTAAACGGCCCTCCAAAAAAAAAAAAAAGAGCTGACAACTCTTCAACTAGAGGACAGTCTTCTGTAAATTAATCACATGCCATCAAGTTGATCCCAACTTGATGGTCATCTTTTTGCAGGGTTTTTCTAGGGGCGTTTATACATGACCCCTAAACTCCGGGGCAAATGGCTCCCAGCTCCGGAGCTTAAAAATGTTTACCCACAGCTCCGGAGTTTACAGGAAATTAGGTGCGACCACGCCCACTTTAGCGCATCCCAGCGCATCTTTCAGGTACCTGCTCTTTGGAGGTGAAAATTATTTGATCCGGTGTAACGATAGTGAGTGCGGGGCTCTCCTCGCTTCTGTTTGTTGTTTTTTTGGCTCCCACCCCTTTAAGAGCTACTTTACAGACACAGGAATCTTGCCAGCAAGAGCAAGAGCCAGAACGAGAGCCAGAACGGAGGTGAGGCACGATCTTTTCTTCCTTTTTTTCTCCCTCCCCTCACGCAGCCAGCAGTCAGGAAGTGTGGAGGGGGTGGGAACGCAGGAAGAGCGACAAGCTCCTAAGATCTCTGGTCCGAATTTAAGTGGCCAGCGGATCTTAGGGGTCATGTAAAAGCGCCTAAGTCTTGGTATCTCGGTATCTTCCCATTCCCTCCTTTGGGTGGCACCCTTGGGTTATGCAGTGTTATAGGCATGAAGGCCATGCCTACAAGCTTAGAAGGTGATTCTGTCCCTAGTTGACCTCAGCTTTATCTTTCAGGGATCTCTATAATAATGGACTCTCCAATTTCAGAAACTACAGCTCTGAATTTCTTCAAGAATTGTGGGTAGAGTTACTATTTTACTTAACTGGTTGTGGTTGACCCAGACTTTAGGTAGGCAGTCTGCTTTTCTTTTCTTTTTTTCAAGCAAAAGCAAAGTGTTCTGCTTCTATACCGTCCCATAGTGCTACAAGCATTCTCTGGGCGGCTTACAATTTAATTATGCAGGCCTTTCTGCATGATCAGCCAATGAGTGAAGCTCTCCACAGCTGGACAGGATCCAAGAAATCAAGGACTCATTGTCTCACAGTTTATCAATAAATGTTGCAATTGTGGGGAAGATACACTGCTGCCCTCAAACAGTATTAAAGCCATAAAAACAAATGCTCTATGGGAGACCATGAGTAATACTAATTAAAAAAAACTTTGCTAACCCTTGAAATTGTGTGTTTTAGTTCTCTTTTCCCTCTCAAAAACAAACAGACCAACATACAAGTTATGTTGGATTTTTCTTAGGTTTCTGTGAGCTCAGCTAGGTGGTACCGTGAGGAAGAGGAGTTTGTAAAAACCAGAGAAGCAATATATGGCGAGTATATTGCATTGCTTCTTGAACTACTTATTCTGATATATAGCCTGTACTTGGGTCTTACGCCACAATAATTGTGCATAGGAGATACACTAATACCTGTACCTTGGATTGTAAGTACCTTGGTTTAAAAGTGTTTTGCAAGACAAGCAAACATTTCTTCTAAATCCTGCCTGGATCAATGAGCAATGTCTTGCAATACAAGCATTGGAGCAGGTCACATGATCACAAGTGAGCCAATCGTGGCTCTCTTTCTCTCCCCCTGCTGGATTGTGGGTGATTGTTTTGTCTCAGGCAGCCTCCAAAGCCGAAGGAGGAGAACCTGTTTTATTTTTCTTTATATTTTTCTTTAATTTGTTTTCAACAATCTCTCCCCCCCCCAAAAAAAAAGACCATTACTAGTCATTGGGTAGCTAGTCAAGTGTGTGGGGGGCTACAATTTGCACTGTATTATTGTCACATTAAAAATCCAGAGTAAAATCCAGTTGTTAGTCCCAAGCAGAGCAGATTCCGCAGCCAGGGTACTTAAACCATGGTGTGGATGTGGGCTTCTAGCCAACTTCTTTTGTGAATTTTGGCATTTTGTGTATACCGTATGTGGTCTATCTGCCCCCAGAACAAATCATCATATTCCATTATTTCTTATGGGGAAATTTGCTTTGATATATGAGTGCTTTGGTTTACAAGCATGTTTCAGGAACGGATTATGCTCATAAACCAAAGTATTACTGTAGGTATAGTTTTATTTAATAGGAAACAGAGATTTGCCGAGTTACTTTCAATTACTATTCTAGCTGAGGAATTATAAATGGTGTTATTTATTTATTTATTTATTCGATTTATATACAGTGGAACCTTGACTTACATGCTGCTTGACTTGCATCATATTTGACTTGCAGCAAGAAGGGGCCTGTTTGACTTGAGTCGCAGGCTTTGACTTACAGCTCGGAGCCCCGGCATAAGGCACTGGAATCGGGCGGCAGCCACGACCCAGCATCACGGATGCCGCCTCCAAACTGCTCCTGCCTTCTTCCTCTCCTTCGGCAGCGGCGGCTTCGGCAAGGCCAGCTCAGAGCACCTGGAGCTGGTCCTCGGCCTCACCGAAGCCGCCGCTGCTGCCGGAGGAGAAGAAGGGCCGGGAGCTCGGGGCTGGCCTCGCTGGTTAGACAGTCGGCTCAGCCTTGTAAAAAATCTGGCTGCAGAATTATGGTCCACAATGGAAGCATTTTAGTTGGGGAGCTGTACAGTTGTGGGACTCTAATGGTAAGCATAGGGTTGTTCAGAACTTGGAACGTCAGGTTAAAAATCAGTAAAACTTAAATGTTAGACATTGTTGCTATGAACATTAAAAAGTGGAGGCCTATAACTTGTGGACTATAATTCCACTGCCTCCTCCTCTCTTTGAAGAGACATTTCATTTACATCCCCGGAAGGAATCTCCTGTCCCAGTCAAAAATTTGTGTTAAATTGCTGTTTTGGGGGGTCTTTTTCATCATCTGGAACGGATTAATCCACTTTCCCATTACTTTCTATGGGAAAAGTTCATTTGACTCAAGGCATGTTTGACTTATGTCTAGACCTCCAGAACGGATTAATGACGCAAGTCAAGGTTCCACTGTATTGCCCATCTGGTGGAAAGCCACTTGTTACAAAATACAGATATCAGGATATAATAAAAAGCAGAAATATTACAAATGAAAATATAACGAAAACATCATCATAAAAATCAAAAGTAAATAGGATAAGCCAGGCCTGTACAACAGGTAGACCGCGGGCTACTGGTAGCCCGTAAAGGGTTCAAAAGTAGCCCGTTGGCCATCAATAAAAAAAGTGAGGGGATAAGTTCTCCACCCCTCCCTCCCCCATCCCAAGGACCACCACTGCCCCAGCAAAGTTCTGGGTCTGCCAGCCCACTGTTTTAGCTGACTGGGGCAGTTCAAGGGCCATGGCGCACTGAAATCTGTTCCCTTCAGAACAGATTAATTGGTTTTCAATGCATTCCTATGGGAAACCGCTGTTCTACTTAGAAAGGTTTTTACTTCTCAGCATGTGCTCAGAACGGATAAAATTCGTAAGTAGAGGTTTTAGTGTAGTAGCCCTCAGGTACTTTGGGCCAGAAGAAGTAGACCTTGGCCTGTTCAAAGTTGAACAGCCCTGAGATAAGCTAATGGCAGATGAGATTATATCACAAAATCATTAAGGCAACGTAACAGTTAATAACCAGGAAAGACTGATTGAAATAACCAAGTCTTTAATCTTTTCTTGAAGATCAGCAATAAGGAGGCCTGGCGGATCTTTGAGGGGAGTTGGTCCCAGAGTCTAGGAGCTGCAACCAAGAAGACCTGGTTCTTTGTTGTTGACTTGTGGGCCTCCCTCAGTGTTGGCACCCTCAGATGACCTGCCTGCAATGAACAAGTGACATGGGTATAATTCTGGGTAGGAGCTTCTCTGACAGATAGGAAGGTCCCAGACCTTTTGGGGCTTTGTCAACATGAAGACACGATGTTAGAAACCAGGTTCAAAATTTCACCGCGCTCCCTTGGGGTTTAGGAAGAAGAATTCCTCCAAGGCTTGTAGAAGCAGAGAAAAGTTTATTTACAAAGGCTCTATCTGTCCTCAGCCAATCATTCGGAAAGTCTGAGGCCCCGAACAATAGAAACACGAAACTTTTATCAATTTCCATTCTGCTCTTCCCCCCGCCTCTATGTAAAAAGATAACATGCACCTGCCACACATATTCTAACAAGGAAAAACAGTTCTAGCTTGTTCACACAGGATACTTGCTAGTTAGAAACAATCTTGTAGAACAGTCCTCCTATCATAGTCATGCTTGCGTCAAGATGCTCCCGCCTGCTTACAGGGATTCATTGTTTCACAGAAAGATACATTCAGTGGTCATAGCTGATTACTATTTCAGTACACATGGGAACGGAATTTCAAGGTAAGCTGTGTCTGCCTTTTACTTTTGGGAGTTGGGGGGGGGGGAGAGAAAGACAGAGACCAAAATGCTTTTCTTGAACCAAACTCCAGCCATTTTCTTATGCTCTGTGGCTTATTAAAAGAAATACATATGTGTATATATATGTTTAAGTAATTAGTAACCAGTCACTTTTATCTACAATGACTGCTTATTGATTATACTTAAATTGCCATTCTATCTACAACGACTTTGCTTTGCTGAGTGTTAAAGCAGAATATATGAGTGTAATTGAATATATTGGTATAACCACTTTATTGGCAATGGCTATTTAAACTATATTTGAATACAATACCTAACAATGGAAGTCAATGCTGTAATGGATTGGCAGCTACTGCAGTGCAGCCAGAGTCGTGGTAATATGATGGAACTTTTAGTACCCGATACTAGTCTAGCCGCAGTATTCTGCACCAGATGGAGCC
This sequence comes from Phrynocephalus vlangalii, assembly GCA_037367305.1. Taxonomy (NCBI): domain Eukaryota; kingdom Metazoa; phylum Chordata; class Lepidosauria; order Squamata; family Agamidae; genus Phrynocephalus; species Phrynocephalus vlangalii. The sequence continues at coordinate 60,928 of JAWVWN010006201.1, read as the reverse complement.
TCTGCAGTAATTTCCAAGGCAGCCCCATGTAGAGAGCACTACAGTAGTCTAATCTTGAGACTACCTGTACATGGGCCAACATAGTGAGAGCGCTGGAGTCTAGGACGGCACGCAGCTACGCAATCTACCTAAAGTAGTAATGTGCGGTACAGACCACTGATACCACTTGGGTCTCCATAGTGAGCGCCAGGTCCAAAATTACTCCAAGACTGCACACCTCGTCCCGCACGGGAAGAGTCGCGCCCCACTCCCAATTGAGAGAGTTTCCCAACTCACCAACACCAGGCGGCGCCACTCGGAGGACTTCCGTCTTGCCCAGGTTATAATCCAAAAAGTAAATTATCAAAGTTTTGTTATGACTCTCATTCCTTGCTACAAATACAAACTACAGAAATGAAATACAGCAGTGAGTGTAGGGGCGACAGTTGAAGAAGGACCTGTATTCTAGAGAAGAAATAAAATGTAGGAGATGGCACATTGAATTGAAACTTGCTTTGCCACGTGTATGTGAAAAATCAAATTCATCAAGAAAATTGGGGATACAATACTTTCTGATTATAATACAATATTTAGTTTCTGCAGGAACTAAACTGGTTTTCTCCTTGAATTCTGCAGTTTGTCCTTGCTTTCCTGTGCATTTCCCCCTGTCAATTGGAAGACACTGCCAAAAACCATGCTAGGTTTTTACATGGGTGCAAATGGTATTGTATAAGTTGCCATGCATAACTGCTGCTGTGCCAGCTATGTGAAGGTTATCAAGCAATAATTAAGGGATTGTGAAAAGAAAATACACACATGTGTATAGCAGAGAAAAACATGAGTTTAGCAGCAGTAGCATGTAGATAAAGTGTAGATAATTGTAAGTATTATCAGAACTTAGAAACGGAGAGACAAAGAAACATGACTTAGAATAAAACTCTTATATTGAATATATACAGCAAATATACAGCAAATAACAACAGCATAACACCAAGCAAATAACATATATACAAATCAACAGAGTGTGGGGTACTGTTTCTCACCATAAATAGTCCCAATTTAACATTATTACAGCCAGTTCTTTTATACACATTTAGACCTCATCAGACATGATTTTAACCAATCACATTCTGACACACCATGATGTCATTAACTATTCCACCTGTACTAAATCACCTGCTAGTGATTTCTAATTCCTTGCACTTGTGGTTAACATCATGACACTGCATTTTTGACTGACTCCATTTTACAAATTCTCTGTTCACTCTGTTAAATATACACTACATATATTTTGTCAATTCTACATATTATGACAATGGTCACACAACCAGTCATGGTCCCATACACTCCCCTGACACATGTGAGGTATGTCATCAATTGGTATCAATTAGCCACAGAAGCTGTCATGATTTGTCTCATTGTCTGCATAAAATCCAAAAAGCGTTTTAGCAAGTGGGAGATTCAGGTGACATTCTTGTTGATATATAGGGGATTTTTTTCGCTGCTCATAAAAAGTTTTCTCGTGAGATTACAACTATTGTTTCTTTATATGCATCAAGGCTGTATGTATATATGGTTTTCCCCAAATTATCCTGTATGGTAGGTTTGGCGGAGGTGTACTAATTAGCCCAAGGACACTCAAATAAGCTTTGTGACTAAGCCAAAATTTGAAGATGATTCTCTCTTTTCTTAGTTCCACATTCTAACCATTATTTAATACTGGGGGGCTGAATATTAATGGAAGAAACAGCAATATTTTAAGATATTCAAATTACAGCACATTACCGGCAGAAAGTAACAGTGATTTGAAACAACTCTGGATAGAGGTGAAAGAAGAAATTGCAAAAGTATTTATTTATTTATTTATTTTAGAGTATTTTTACCCCGCCTTTCTCCTTGGAAAAGGACCCAAGGCAGCTTACAGTAATGAGGGACAATATACAGTCCAGTACAATTAAGACATATTCAAGTTTGAGAACAGGAAAATGAGGGACATCTTACGGCATTAAAATACAACATTAAAGGTACAAGAGAACACGAGCAGTTAAACAGTCCAATACAATTAAGACATATTCAAGTTTGAGAACAGGAAAATGAGGAACATCTTACAGCATTAAAAGACAACATTAAAGGTACAAGAGAACTCGAGCAGTTAAAGAGAGAGTAAAAAAGTAGGACTTCAGTAAAACATTAAGAAGGCAAAAATAATGACTAGAAAAAAGTACACCACTTTTTATGTTGCCAATGAAGGATTTATTTATTGGATTTTTATACTGCCCATCTGGTTGCGAGGCCACTCTGGACGGTTAAACAGAAAAAAATTGAGATTGTTAAAGATTTTATGTTTAGTCATCAACCCAAGTGGAGACTGCAGCAAAGCAATCCGAAGTAGACAGATACGCAGAAGGACAGCAGTGAAGGAACTAGAAGAGATCCATAGGTATAGCGATATGTCACCAGGACCAAGGCCACAATCATCCACGTGGATGTGAAAGCTGGACATTAAGGAAAGCGGACAGGAAAAAGATTGGTTCGTTCAAAATGTGCTTGAGGAGAGCTCTAAGGACACCACGGGCTGCCAAAATGAGGAACAAATGGGTTCTGGATCAAATCAAGCCTGAACTATATCTGTGGAGGCAAAAATGGCAAAACTGAGACTGTCGTACTTTGGATTATGAGAAGACAAGGCTATATGGAGCGGGGTGGGGTGGGGTGGAGTGGGATGGAGCAATAATGCTGGGAAAAGTTGAAGGCAGCAGGAAACAAAGAAAGCCCATTAGACTGATTCCATAAAAGAACCAAGGCCTTTGATTTCCAACATCTGATAAAGGCTATCAAGGAAAGGACATTGGGGTGGTCATTCATAAGCCTGAGGAAGCTTGACTACATAAAACAACATCTCACAGATTCATAGAACAGTGAAGTTGGAGGTGGCCTACAAGGTTGTCCAAGTCCAACCTGCGCTGCTCCATGCAGGAATACAAATCAAAGGAGAAATCTGCCAGGGGGTTGTCCAGATTTCTCTTGAAGGCCTCCAACGTTGGAGCACTCACCACCTCCCAAGGTTCTGTTGCCGTACAGCTCTAACAGTTAGGAAGTTCTTCCAGATATTCAGCTGAAAGTTGGGTTCTCTTAACTTGAGCCCATTGTTGGGCGTCCTGCATTCGGGGATGACCGAGGACAGATCCCGCCCCTCCTCTGTACGACAGCCCTTCAGATACTTGGAAAGTCCTTTCACATCACCCCTCAGTCTTCTTTTCTCCAGGCTATACACACCCAATTCTTGGTATTGGTAATTCCCAAACTGTGACAAATAGGTAGAAAGAAAATGCACCAGTGCAGGTGTTTAATTTGCATAATATGAAACTGTGATAGGCAAAGCTAACAAACATTTACCGATTCTATAATCACTCTTTTACAAAGCCAACTTCTGCAGTTAACCTCAAAATTAAATTACTGTACCTGTCCTGACCCTTTTGAATGTACAACTCTGTTCCTGGGAAGACAACGGCCCTTTGTCTGCATCCTCCAGGCAGATGCAGGGATGCACGCTAAAGACTTTCTCACTCTCTGAATGCATCTTTTGTGCTCTTTTGCTACACGATGATGGCATCTACTGGCCATGATCCAAATGATGCTTCAGTGTTTGGATTCATAGGCATCCAGGACCTTCTAGCAGATCAGGATTTCATGGGGGAATCGCTGACACATAAACCGCCTGTAAATAACGTCAGTGGGATTCTAGGAACAAGGTTGTCTTTCTCACCCATGGCATGTTCTGTGACATAAACTCCTTGTAAAGGCAACTTGCTATAAAAATAAGAAGTTTCCTTTGTCTGAGAAAAAGAAAAAGAAGAAAGTCCCCAGGCCCTTTTTACATAGCACTTCATTCCTTAAGAGGAAGACACACCAAGGATGTTTGCAAGCTTCCTAATCTACTTTTTATTTTATTTTTGATTGATTGATTGATTGATTGATTGATTGATTGATTGATTGATTGATTGATTGATTTAAGGGTATTTTTACCCCGCCCTTCTCCTTGGAAAAAACCAAAGGCGGCTTAGAGTAATGAGAGATAATATACAGGCCAGTACAATTAAGACACGTTCAAGTATTTGAGAACAGGGAACTGGATGCTTTGGACGCTATCTGAAATGTTTCCAGACAATCATCCACAGTCCAGCGGGGGGGGGGGGGGGGGGAGCCCCTCACCAAAGGCTGCTGAGAAAATTGCACAGTCAGGGGATAAGAGGGCAGGACCTCTTATGGATTGAGAACTGGTTGAGATCCCGGAAACAAAGAGTAGGTGTCAATGGGAAATTTTCACAATGGAGAGAGGTGAAAAGCGGTGTGCCCCAGGGATCTGTCCTGGGACCTGTGCTTTTCAATCTGTTCATAAATGACCTGGAGACAGGGATAAACAGTGAGGTGGCCAAGTTTGCAGATGACACAAAACTTTTCCATGTGGTAAAAACCAGAGAAGATTGTGAAGAGCTCCAGAAGGATCTCTCCAAACTGGGGGAATGGGCTGCGAAATGACAAATGTGTTTTAATGTAGCCAAATGTAAAGTAATGCATATTGGGGCAAAAAATCCAAACTTCATCTATCAACTCATGGGCTCTGAGTTATCCGTGACGGATCAGGAAAGAGATCTTGGTGTGTTGGTGGACAGCTCCATGAAGGTGTCTCCCCAATGTGTGGCAGCAGTGAAGAAGGCCAATTCCATGCTAGGGATTATCAAAAAGGGGATTGAAAATAAAACAGCCAACATTATAATGCCATTATACAAAACAATAGTAAGGCCGCACCTGGAGTATTGTGTACAATTCTGGTCACCGCATCTCAAGAAAGCCATAGTGGAACTGGAAAAGGTGCAGAAGAGAGCGACTAAAATGATTACTGGGCTGGGGCACCTCCCTTACGAAGAAAGGCTAAAACATTTGGGCCTCTTTAGTCTGGAAAAAAAGGCGCCTGAGGGGGGATATGATTGAGATGTACAAAATAATGCAGGGCATGAGTCAAGTGGATAGAGGGAAGCTCTTCTCCCTCTCTCAAAATACCAGAACTAGGGGACATCCACTCAAATTGAGGGCTGGGAGAGTAAGAACAGACAAAAGAAAATATTTTTTCACCCAGCGCGTTGTTAGTCTGTGGAACTCCCTGCCACAGGAGGCGGTGATGGCATCTGGCCTGGATGCCTTCAAAAGGGGATTGGACAGATTCCTGGAAAAGTCCATCACAGGTTACAAACCATGATGGAGATGTGTAATCACCAGGCTTAAAACCGGGGTACTTCAAGGGCCAGATGAAGGGGAGTGGTATCAGGAGACAGAGATCTAGTCTCATGTGCTCCCAGACGCATCTGGTGGGGCCACTGTGAGATACAGGAAGCTGGACTAGATGGGCCTTTGGCCTGATCCAGCATGGCTCTTCTTATATTCTTATGTTCTTATGTAGAGCCACCATTGGGTCACTTGTGATCATGTGACCTGCTCCAGTGCTCGTATACCAAGACATTGCTTGTTGATCAAGGCAAAATGTAGAATAAATGTTTGCTTGTCTTGCAAAACGCTCTTAAACCAAGTTAATCTTAAACTATAGTGTTACTTTAAAATGTTGCAGCATCTTAAAGACCAAGTGCTATAATTTAATGTGGCGAAAGCTCTTTAAAATGCCACTTCCTTTTTTCTCTCTTTTTTCCATTTTGTTTTTAACTTTTTCTCAGATATGCTTCAACACACAAACATGGCTGCTTCTTTGCAACAGTTACCGCTCTGCAAATCCCCCATCCAGAATGAGATCTCCCTGTTAACTGAAACATGGAATTCTTGGACCTATAATAAGCAAGTACTGTATAATCCCCCCCCCAAAAAAAACCCCTCTGGTGCATCAGTATGTGTAGCTGTGACAAGACCACTTGCTCCTCTTCTACCTGCTCCTTTGTGTTTTAACATGTACACACAGCACCACTCTGGAGAGAATGCTGTCCACAGGACTGGTGGCTGTTGAGGTCATTTGTTCCTTCTGAGTATGAAGATTACTGTAATCTGAAACTGGAGAGTGAAGGAGGAGGCTGGTGTGTTAATGAGGTCCAACTTTTAGGTATAAGGACACCTTGGGCAAAGTGATTGTGTGGACGTGTGGAATGGACTGGCTTAGAAATACGGCCTACGGAGTGGACTACAGATCCCTGAAATGTCCTGCCTGTAGAATGTCATGGAGGAAATCTTGTTTCATAAACAGCATACGAGCTTTGTCTCTCCGTGGTTCAAGCGCATTGCTGCCGCCAAGACTCTGCTCACAACCCGAGTTCGATCCTGAAAGACTCAGGTAGTCAGCTGAAGGTTTATTTAGCCTTCCATCATTTTGAGGTTGGTAAATTGAGTACTTAGCTCGCAGGGGGAGGGGAGGGAGAGGCAGTTTACAACATGTAGCCTGCATAATTATATTATAAACCATCCCAAGAGAACTTTAAACACTATGAAGTGAAATATACGCCTCACACTTTGCTTTGCTTTAGCACAATTGGCTCCTGCTAGCAAAAAGGGCTGAAGATTCCTCCCATCCTGGACTTTTGCACAGAGAACTGCATTCCAGGGGTGAAGAAAAAGAAGCCAACCATAAGGCATGAAAATTAGGGGCATCAGTGGAGCAAAAATGCAATTGTTATTTGGGACAAGGAGACCCAGAGTCACATTCATTCACACTCACATTCATGCTCATGTGTAGATGCTTTTCAGTTTGCTTGTTTCTCATGTAATTTTTGAGCTGCCTGGTTGACCTGAGCACATCTGATCTTGCCTGATTTTGAAAGCTAAGCAGGGTTGGGCCTGGCTAAGTACTTGAATGGGAGACCACCTACAGCACCTGGAGTAGGAACTGGCAAGCCATTCCAACATTCCTGCTGAGAAAACTCCATTGACATGGGATCACAAAGGTGGTTACTTCATGTCCTACCTTGTTCCGCAATTACGTTTGTACCATGACAGTGTTGTTCGCAGTCATGTGGTTTTGTCCCTGTTCAGTCCCTGTTTCTGTTTACTCACCGGCGTGATTACTTGTCTCTTGACAACTGTTACTTCACGGTCTTGTTCTGTGACAAAATCTGAATTTGTCTTGCTTTCTTAACCCTTTTTTAAAAATATTGTAAATAAAACTTTTTCGATATTTCGATTTACTGGTCTTCTGGGATTTACACGTCAATGCTACAGAATTTTCAGTACTTTCTTTAATAATCATTTGCACTGCATGGTGTTTCCCAAAGGGAAACTAATGTTGAATGCTCCTTCAGCCGCTGACCACTAGGTGGACACTCATTGTTGCGTGACAGTTGTTACCACACGGTTCCTTGTCTCAGAACAGGAACCGGGAATTAACCATGACAAGAGAATTCCCCAGTCCAGGGGCAGGTACGGCTTGTCACGCTGTGTTCCCAGTTCCGGGGGCGTGGTCGAGACAATTTTTTTTCTGTCACGCTATGGACGTGAAGTAAGTTTTTTTTGTACTGGTCCCAAGCGGGACAGCAAAGAGGGACAAATGGGATGTGAAGTAACAGCCAAAGAGTCAGTCACAACTGTAACAATATAACAGCAACATGTAATTTTACTTTTGCAGATTTTGATTGCTCTGTGGCCTCTGGGGCTTAGTTTATCTTGATCTGAGGATTCAGTTTTTCCAGTGGGTTAGATTAGTCCTTCTGGGAGATTGTACAGCTCCCTTACTATCTTCTTTTATTTATTTCTCTCTCGCACATGAACACCCCAAGTGATTTCACTCCTTGTTTGTTGGGTTTTACATTTTTCTTTCAGATTATTCCCATCTGAATTATCCTGTATCAGAATTCCTGCATATTCCCCTGAGTCTTCAGGAACCTATTCCTTGGAATAGATAGTTGTATGTCTTTGTCACTCTTTAGCCCAAAGACTACTGAACATAGCAAACTTCAGTTAAAGAGCTAGTTGCTTCCAGTTAGGGGCATATATAGTGTTTTGCGAAGGGTTAATTCTCTCTGATTTTGCATAGCTAAAATTTCATCTGATTCTTTAATACAGCCTGTTAAAGAATGGTTTGCATTGCTCATTTTACCATTGCATTGCACTGTATTAGAATTAACAGATTTTTCCTTTGGTTTCTTTTACATTGTGTCTTCAGTTTCATCTTATTCCGTATTTATCTGCTGTGATTTAAATACAGTTTCAAATTAACTGCTCCTGTGAATAGTCATAGATCATCTCCAATTATCCTTTTTGCCCCCCTGGGCCAAATTAAGCTCCTCATTTTCCTGATGTATCTCAATTCAGCAACTGGACACCTGTATTACATATGACATCCCTCCACCCTTGAAAGTTCATTCAATCCATAGACTCTAGAATTGAGAAGAAACGCATCAGCACAGTATTGTGGCACCAGACAGACTGAGTGGGCTACGACTCCATCATGCAGAGGGAACCATGGAAACTGTAGTTAAGATGCATTCTAGAGGGCACTGTTTTTGGAGGTGTGGGGGCTTGGGAATGGAGGCTGGGGTACAGCTGCCTCTTTTCATTTTCAACTGTTTATCCATCTCACCCAGAGTTATCTCTCGTGACTACCAGTGGTTCTTCTCCTGCCCCCCAGGCAGAGACATCTTCCATCACCTATTAACTTCCCCTTCTTTGTGGTGATGTTGGAGCTTCAAGCTGAGACAACACTTTGATTGTGAGCCACACAGAGACCTTTGGGTAGTGGGCGGCATACAAGCTATGTAAATAAATAAATAATAAATAAATAAATAAATAAATAAATAAAGAGTGCCAGGGAAGCAGTTTGAGAAGGGAGACAAATGCAGTCGTTGCCAGACAGCAGAAAACTCACCAGTGTTCCCCCCCCCCAATTCAAAATAAACCTTGTTTCCATGTTTGGACTTATCTTTCCTCTGTCATTTTCATGTTTCCACTCGGTATCATTTCTCTCCATCCTCGTGAGTCGTCTTTTTGTTGCTATGGCAGCGTCCACAATGATTCAGCCTGGGCTGTGCCATGCAGACAACTCAACTTTAGTAGGCGTAAAAAACCAAAAAACAAAACCCAAACCAATATTGAGCTGTAGACCAGGCACACCCACAGAGTCACTTGCGATGTTAGCTGGGCCCAAGCTGTCCAAACATGGAATTCCCTAGTATCCCGGAGGAGTTTTTGGTGGTGGCCACTCCCAGGCTCTGCTACTCAGTCCCGTAGCGTAGAAGATTGCTCAGAAGTGTAGCTTCCTTCCTTGTTTCCTTTCTGTAGGAAAGCAACTACCTTTTTATGTAGGCATGTTCCCAATAATGCCTGCGGAAGGGGGTTTTATGAGGACGGATGCTCCACTTCCCTTTACTGCTGTGTTTCAAGATCTGGATGCTTTCATTCATTTTATGCAATAACGATATTTACGCTATTTAATTGAAGCCACTAGGAGTTCCATTTTGAGAAGACAGGCAAGGAATCGTTCAATCAGGCATTCAGGAGTTTAGATGCCCCAAATGCCTTACTCTTTGCCCCATCATCCTTAGCGGAGGGTGATGGGGCTCCGATCTGTTTGGAGACTGTCTGATATTCCATAGATTCGTTTAGCTCATACTCGCAAAATGTGAAGCCTCAGATCAGAACCAGCTGGTGGCATGATGACCAAATGCGGACAAGGAGGTGGAAATGACTCCTGCATCTCCCTGACCTCAGCCTTTGGCTGTGAAACCTCACCCAGTCTCATGGGGTGTAGGGGATGGGTTTGTGCTCTAGTTTAGAGACTGCCCGATGCTCCATAGATTCATTTCACTGCCTTTGTCACACTGTGCTTGTCATGGGGGTGGGGGTGGGGGGATTGGTATGAGCCTCTTAGAAATCGTGGTAAAACCGATCCATGCTCATTTCAGTAAAATTTCCCACGAGAAACATCTCATTTCCGCCTTTTGTAAGCATATGGGCACAATCTATTTTCCCAAAAGCTCCAAACAAAGACCTTGCCCTATCATGTGCAATTTGATTGGGCATCAAAGGGTTCCTGCTGCCACCATTGCCAAAGAAGGAAGCCCATGGCCAGCAGATGCCTGAGAGGTGTGACTTAAAAACCGTAGCTGTTCCAACAAGGCCCTTTTACACAACCCCTAAGATCCGCTGGTAGCTTAAATTCAGATCCCCCCAGCCAGATATCATGTGGGTTTTGTTCCTCTTCCTGTGTTCCCACCCTTCCGCATTCTGTTGCGTCTGTCTGCTGTCTGCGGTGAGGGGAGGGAGGGAAAAAGGGAGGGAAAAAATGCAGGCTCACCTCCGCTCACCTCCGTCTGTGGAGCAGCCCCATAGGGATTCCTGTCTATTAAAGGGGCGGTGGGGACAATTAAACAAACAGAAGGCGAGGAGAGCCCGGCATCCACAGCTTTACAATCTGCATCGGAATTTTTTTTACCTCCGGAGACCAGGTACTTGTAAAGTGCACTGGGACGCGCTTAAGTGGGCGTGGGCATACTTTATTTTTTTTAAAGTCCGCTGCTGGTGGGAAAACAATTTATGCTCCGGATCTGCAAGTGTTTTGCAGCGGATTTTAGGGGTCGCTAAGACATCCTTACTGGGGTTTTAGGATAATCCCTTTTCTTGTAGTTTGAACCCACTAATTTGCGTCCTGGCCTAAACTGTATCTGTGACAGCCTTTCAAATATCTGAAGGCAACAATCACGCCACATCACTTCCTGCCCATCTCCTGTTCAGGAAATGCAGGGTCTTCCTAAGCAGGGCTTGGTCCCTGACCCCTTATCTTTGAAGCCTTTATTTTGGACACATTCAATTTGTCCATTTAATTCATAAATTGCAACGCTTGGAAAACTTGACATGAGTGGCCAGGTGGCCAGATGGGTGGGGTATACTACTACTACTACTACTACTACTACTACTACTACTACTACTACTACTACTACTACTACTACTACTACTGAAGAAGAAGAAGAAGAAGAAGAAGAAGAAGAGGAGGAGGAGGAGGAGGAGGAGGAGGAGGAGGAGGAGGAGGAGGCTACATGGCACAAAGAAGAAGAAGAAGAAGAAGAAGAAGAAGAAGAAGAAGAAGAAGAAGAAGAAGAAGAAGAAGAAGAAGAAGAAGAAACTCCAGTTGAGGGCTGTTCAGGGCAGAATGCCATCATTTCACTGCTTTCCACACTTTTAATTAATGGTAAAGAGCCTGAAGTCCTGAAACTATTTTGCTTTCTCTCACATGTTCAATGTTTCATTCCCCCCCCTTCGACCTGAATATAAAGAAAGAAAGGAAAGACGTCTGTGACTTTGGTAAATTTTTTACCAAAAACAAATTGGAAGACAATTCACCTAAGCAGTAGCATCATCTTAGATTTTACCAGCTGAACAGCGTGAATATTGGTTGGGGGTTTACAGGGAACATACAAAATGATTCTCAAAATATCTCTACATAGTTCCTGTACTGTAACATCAGCTTACTTCGCCACTGGTGACTTCACTTAAGTGGGGAACTTGGATCTCTCTCCCAGAGACCGGACATTTTAATTTTCAGACTGCAGCTCCCAGAACCAACCCAGCTAACAAAAGCTGTTACAATTATTGCTGAAGTTTTCCAGGAATTATAGTCCCCAAAATTAAGTTTTCTAAACTCTTATTTTATCATAGGACCAGAAGTTTCTAGACAGATGGGCCCGTCTGTTCTTCATACTCCCATATGTTTGTGGAACAATGGAATAATGTTTTTACGTACAGTTACATTTATAACCTATCCAACCTGCAAGTAATTAAATGTTCCAATGAAACGGACTGCGCTGTTTGCCAGCTCTGTTTCAACATTTAATGTAAGACATATTTTGTTAATTTTTTTAATAAGCGAAATTAATGGTACCCAGATACAGTCATTAGAACAGTCCTTTGTTACATTGTGCTACATTATGCTATGCTACATTACATCGTGTTATGTTGGAGATATATCAATATATTAAATCTCTAAGGCATTTCCCCTGCAAAAATGAAGCTGTCAGCTCATGGCCCAGAATGCCACGTTGTGGATTAAGAGATAGCAACAATGCAGATAACAATAAACATATAAACAAAGTCCCAGGATGGAATTTGAGAGGTCTGGATTTTTTAAAAGTAAAGTTCCCTTGGGGGAAAATAAAGTTTGGGAAACTAACCAGGGAGGGATGTAGTGACAGGGGAGGAATCAGGAAATGCCATGGGGGGGGGGGGGATGGATTTATAAGGAAAGAAGTTTCCATTGACTCAGAACTGCATCAGACTTAGGATGCCGTGTCTGTAGCTTCCCACCTCGGCAGAATTTCAGAAAATGAGACTTGATGTTAGCTGCATTGATAATCTCTGTGAGATAAAGAACAATCCTCTTGGGAAGGATGAAACACAAAAGGGAGTGTAAGTTTTCCACCCTCATTTGGCAAGGGAAAAAATCCAATGTGTAGCTCTGTAACTTTCCTCCCCTTCTATTTTAAATCAAGGGCTAGTGTTCACGTAAACATTTCAGAGAGGGTAGCCGTGTTAGTCTTTTCAAGAATTTCAGGCAAAAATCAAAGAAAAACAAAAGACACAAAACATGTGGCACCTTAAAGACCAACTTTCATCTCTTAATGTAATATTCCGTGGACATGTCTACTTCTTCAGACATATAACAGCAGAATGAGGTGTGCAATATAATATGTGATGGGATATACATTTCATACCAGATATTCACTGGCTGTAGTATATAGAGTTGGAGGGGGTGGATGGGGGGGGGAGAGAGGAGGAGGGGGAAGAAGAGGAGGAGGAAGAGTTGATTAGTAGAGATGGTGGGAAGGAGGATTAGGCCAGGGTCTGTAGATATGTAAAGTATAGTATAGTGGCTCTGAGGCCAGGATCTGTGTATATGTTGAGTGTGGTGTTCAGTACAAGAGGGCTGCGTTCCAGATCTTGGACTCAATCAGGCTTGCATCCCGTGGTTGAACTCCATATAAGACACCAGGAGCAGTGGGGAGAGAGAGAGAGAGAGAACCTCCACTTCAAAGGCAGGTGGATCTAGAACCCATATTTTTATCTCCTAACCATTCCTTACATAAGAACATAAGAACATAAGAAGAGCCATGCTGGATCAGGCCAAAGGCCCATCTAGTCCAGATTCCTGTATCTCACAGTGGCCCCACCAGATGCTTTTGGAAGCACATGAGACTAGATATCTGTCTCCTGATACCACTCCCCTGCATCTGGCCCTTGAAGTACCCTGGTTTTAAGCCTGGATATTACGCATCTCCATCATGGTTTGTAACCTGTGATGGACTTTTCCTCCAGGAATCTGTCCAATCCCCTTTTGAAGGCATCCAGGCCAGATGCCATCACCACATCCTGTGGCAGGGAGTTCCTTGCAACAGGTTTATCTGGTAAGCCAGCCTGAAATACATACAGAGTGTTGAGTAGTGGGAGAAGGGTGGCATTTGGAGGAGGGAACAAACTAAGTACAAGAAGTAAATAAAAATAAACAACTTTAAAAGTAATTTAGACCAAAGATTTGCAGGTGACCAAAGATTTACAACCAGGTCACTCCAGCCACAAAATCTGATTCTGTGTCTGTGCTATGCTTCTTGCTCCAGCAATATCCGAAACTTAAGATTCCAATGTCTCATAATACTGTTTCTCTATTAAACCAACTTAAAAAGACACAAAAGCTGCTTTGCAAGCTTTTAGTATTACCAATCTCCTCTTCTTCAGGCAAGACGATACAAAAAGCAAGCATGATGGGAGGAAGGCATGGTGGAAAAATCTGATTCTGTGTCCATGCTATGCTTCTTGCTCCAGCAATATCCGAAACTTAAGATTCTTGTGCCTTTTCAAGGGAGTCAGTCCGTAGATTTGGTGGACAGAACGCCTGAAGAACTATGGATGGAGGCTTGTAACATTGTACAGGAGGAAGCAATAAAAACCATCCGAAAGAAAAGAAAATGCAAGAAAGCAAAGTGGCTGTCCCACGAAGCCCGACAAAGAGCGAGGAGAGTAGGGACAAAAAATGCAAGGGAGAAAGGGAAAGATACAGAAAATTGAACGCAGACTTCCAAAGAATAGCAAGGAGAGACAGGACGGCTTTCTTGAACGAACAGTGCAAAGAAACAGAGGAAAACAGTAGAAAAGGAAAAACCAGAGATCTATTCAAGAAAATTGGAGATATTAAAGGGGCATTTCATGCAAAGGACAAAAATGGTAGGGACCTAACTGAAGCAGAAGAGATCAAGAAGAGATGGCAAGAATACACAGAGGAATTCTATCAGAAAGATCTGGATGTCCCTGATAACCAAGATAGTGTAGTTGATGACCTGGAGCCAGACATCCTGGAAAGTGAAGTCAAGTCGGTCTTAGAAAGCATTGCAAACAACAATGCCAGTGGAGGTGACGTCATTCCAATTGAACTCTTTAAAATCTTAAAAGAGGATGCTGTAAAAGTGCTGCACACATTATGCCAGCATATTTGGAAAACTCAGCAGTGGCCAGAGGACTGGGTCTACATCCCAGTCGCAAAGAAGGGCAATGCTAAAGAATGCTCCAACTATCATACAATTGCACTCATTTCACACGCTAGCAAGGCTATGTTCAAAATTCTACAAGGGAGGCTTCAGCAGTATGTGGACAGAGAACTCCGAGAAGTGCAAGCTGGATTTTGAAGGGGCAGAGGAACTGGAGATTAAATTTCCAACATGCACTGGATTATGGAGAAAGCGAGAGAGCTCAAGAAAAACATCTTCTGTTTCATTGACTATGCCAAAGCCTTTGACTATGTGGATCACAACAAACTATGGCAAGTTCTTAAAGGAATGGGAGTGCCTGACCACCTTATCTGTCTCCTAAGAAATCTATATATGGGACAAGCAGCAACAGTCAGAACTGGAAATGGAACAACTGATTGGTTTAAAATTGGGATAGGAATACGAGAAGGCTGTATACTGTCACCTTGCCTATTTAATTTATAATGCGATGAATCATAAGCCGGAATTAAGATTGCCAGAAGAAATATCAACAACCTCAGATACGCAGATGATACTACTCTGATAGCAGAAAGTGAGGAGGAATTAAATGAACCTCTTAATGAGGGTAAAAGAGGAGAGTGAAAAAAGGGCCGAATCTCAACATTAAAAAAAACTAAGATCATGGCCACCAGGTCCCATTACCTCCTGGCAAATAGAAGGGGAAGAAATGGAGGCAATGACCGAGTTTAATTTCTTGGGCTCCTTGATCACTGCAGGTGGTGAATGCAGCACTGAAATTAAAAGACTCCGACTTCTTGGGAGGAAAGCGATGATAAACCTAGGCAGTATCTTCAAGAGCAGAAACATAACTTTGCCGACAAAGGTCTGAATAGTCAAAGCTATAGTTTTTCCTGTAGTGATGTATGGAAGTGAGAGCTGGACTATAAAGAAGGCTGATCGCCACGGAATCGATGTTTTTGAGCTGTGGTGCTGGAGGAGAGTCTTGAGAGTCCCCTGGACTGCAAGGAGATCAAACCTATCCATCCTGAAAGAAATCAACCCCTTAATGTTCACTGGAAGGACAGATTTTGAAGCTGAGGCTCCAATACTTTGGCCACCTCATGAGGAGAGAGGAGTCCTTGGAAAAGTCCCTGATGTTGGGAAATATTGAAGGCAAAAGGAAAAGGGGACAGCAGAGAATGAGATAGTTGGATGGCGTCATTGATGCAACCAACATGGATTTGACCAAACTCTGGGAGGCAGTGGAAGACAGGAGGGCCTGGCATGCTCTGGTCCATGGGGTCACGAAGAGTCGGACATGACCGAACGACTGAACAACCACAACAACTTTCCCTGCTGCCTTCAGCCAGTCGCAACATGTTTGTCTTTTCCAGAGAACCCTGCCTACTTCAGATGTGCCCAAAGTAGCACATACCTCCTGAGATAGCCTCATTACCTCCTGAGATAGTTCAGGCTTCATTTGATCTATGACCCGCTTGTTCATCTTTGCGGCAAGCCAGGGTAAAGCTCTCTTCCAGCATCTTATTTCAAACAAATATTTTTCCCCTCCTAGCTTTCTTGAATGCCCAGCTTTGACACCCATACATAGCAATTAGGAGCATAAATGTATGAGTGATGTTGGTCGTGGTCTCCAGTGAGAGAGCCTTATAACTGATGATAGTTTCTACTTCCTTCATTGTTGCCCTCCTGGGACTCTTTTCGCCCCCTGATTTCTTGGGTGGGCAGTCTCCAGACGCTTGGTTCATTCAACCAAGATCTTTATCAATCCCAATCTCTTCATTGTCAACACTGAAGTTGCGTATTTCTTCTATAGCCACGATTTTTGTCTTCTTCATGTCCAACTGAAGAAGTGTGCATCATAAGAACATAAGAACCTAAGAAGAGCCATGCTGGATCAGGCCAAAGGCCCATTTAGTCCAGCTTCCTGTATCTTACAGTGGCCCCACCAGATGAGTTTGGGAGCACATGAGACTAGATCTCTGTCTCCTGGTACCACTCCCCTGCATCTGGCCCTTGACGTACCCTGGTTTTAAGCCTGGAGATTACACATCTCTATCATGGTTTGTAACGTGTGATGGATGTTTCCTCCAGGAATCTGTCCAATCCCCTTTTGAAGGCATCCAGGCCAGATGCCATCACCACATCCTGTGGCAGGGAGTTCCATAGACTAACAACGCGCTGGGTGAAAAAATATTTTCTTTTGTCTGTTCTTACTCTCCCAGCCCTCAGTTTGAGTGGATGTCCCCTAGTTCTGTTATTTTGTGAGAGGGAGAAGAGCTTCCCTCTATCCACTTGACTCATGCCCTGCATTATTTTGTACGTCCCAATCATATCCCCCCTCAGGTGCCTTTTTTCCAGACTAAAGAGTCCCAAATGTTTTAGCCTTTCCTCATAAGGGAGGTGCCCCAGTCCAGTAATCGTTTTAGTCTCTCTCTTCTGCACCTTTTCCAGTTCCACTATGTCTTTCTTGGGGTGCAGTGACCAGAATTGTACACAATACTCCAGGTGCTGCCTTACTATTGTTTTGTATAATGGCATTATAATGTTGGCTGTTTTATTTTCAATCCCCTTTCTGATAATCCCTAGCATGGAATTGGCCTTCTTCACCGCTGCCACACATTGGGTAGACACCTTCATGGAGCTGTCCACCAACACACCAAGATCTCTTTCCTGATCCGTCACGGATAACTCAGAGCCCATGAGTTGATAGCTAAACTTTTGTTTTTTTGCCCCAATATGCATTACTTTACATTTGGCTACATTAAAACACATTTGCCATTTTGCAGCCCATTCCCCCAGTTTGGAGAGATCCTTCTGGAGCTCTTCACAATCTTCCCTGGTTTTTACCACACGGAAAAGTTTTGTGTCATCTCCAAACTTGGCCACCTCACTGCTTATGTGTCAGCGATTTCCCCATGTCTTTCTTGAGATACGGTGAGCAGAATTGCACACAATACTCCAGGTGCGGCCTTACTATCAAAGTATTGTCTGTCTATCTAAATGCATGCACATGTGTGTAGAGGTTGGAGATACTCTGGTAGAATTCATTAGGCTCCAGATTTCACCCTGCAGGTCCTTGGGGCTGATGGGAACAAGGAAAGGGATTAAAAAGCCGTAAGTGTGAACATGCCAACTGCCTCTTGGGAAAATGTCTGTGAAGATTCTCAGTCATCCAGGTGAGTTTATCTGGACGTTGAGTCATCATGGCGACTGGACGTCTTTTCTTGAGAGATAGAAATGTTTCGCTGCTCATCCAAACAGCTTCGTCAGTCTGAGGAAAACTAGTTGTGAGTCCTCCATTTTATATCTGGGAGTTGAGTCATGGCAATGGGACTTCTTTTTCTTGAGAGATTGAAACGTTTTGCTGCTCATGAGCAGTGAAACGTTTCAATCTCTCGCGAAAAAGAAGTCCAGTTGCCATGACTCAACCCCCAGACAAACTCACCGGGATGACTGAGAATCTTCACAGACACCCATTTTATAGTTCACTTTTATAGTTCAAAGCAAAACGTTTCAGTCTCTCAAGAAAAGAAGTCCAGTTGCCATGACTCTTGCAAACCTAGAAGAGTCTGTACTCCTTGAGTTCTAATTTGCTCTCTAGGTGGTGCTGTTGGCACTGCAGTGAAGTGGTCCCTAATCGTACTGATAACTTCCAGGAAGGAGGATGGAGCAAAGTGGGGCTTTAGCACAGCTCTTACCAAATGCACCATCAGCACAAAAAACAGGCCTCTAAGTCAGTAAGAATTAATTGGTTGGACAGGTTTAATAGCAAATCAGTTAAGTGACATCCTTCATTGAGCACATAACAAGACAAAGGGTCTGATTGACTGGCATTGCTCCGCTTCTAACTTGACCCAGCCAGGTGGTGCCTTGAGGAAGGCGTCTTGTAAGGCACACGGCTGGGCTTGGTGTTGGCTCCCCAGATCTGCCGTTATTGCTTGTTCTGGCCTTCTGGGGGTACACGTGCTCTTGAACATGGAGGTTCCATTTTGGCAGAGCTGGGCAGAGTTATTTCTCTGGACTACATCTCTTGGATCACTCCTCTGCATTTAGGTTGTGTTTGTGAAAGCCATTCCTATGACCGATATTTAAGCCGAATTCTCAGAGGCGTCTTTTTTAGCTGTGACTTTGCCACCTGATTGTGCTACATTGCAATTTGGTGTGGGTTGATTTACCACGCAAGTAGACTTTATGTCTTAAGGTGTGGGTTAGATGTGTTTGATGGGGCACCTATACCCATCTCTGCTTATTGCAGCCACTTTAAAAACTAACAGGTTTTTAATTTCGATTAATTTTCATGAACTGCTGTCAATGATTATCTATTTATTCACAATATTTTTCTTCTTAAAAATAGCCAAGCTAATGCCAAATTATTCAGGTGAGGCCTTAAAAACTTGCTTTTCATAAATTCAGACCTAGGGAAAAACAGTAAATTTTGCCCAAAAAACTTATAGCCTTGGTAGCTGGGAATTCCGGGCATTGTAAATCAGAAAAGTAACATTTATAAGTGTTCCAGGCAAAATTCAAACAAAACAGGTGGCCCCTTAAAGAATAACTCTTATATTTTAATGTAAGCTTTCATGGGCACATCCACTTCTTCAGGCATATTGCAGCAGAATGAGGTGTGCAATGAATATACAATGGGATATAAGTTATATACCAAATGTTCATTGGCTGCTGGACGAGTCACTGCATCTGATGCAGTGATTAGCCTGTATTGTTTAGGTTATATGTTTTGGTTCAACTAGATAGCTATTGAGGGCTGTTAACTTGTTTCAGCCAGTTTCTTCAGCAAGAACTTGAAAAGGAAAATGGGCACCGCCTGGAGACGAGAAAAACCACTGGGTGTTGTCCACCCATTACCAGGCTGGCACCAAAAGCACAAGGGGAAGTCAGGCCAATGTGAGCTTTTTGGTTCCTCAGCAATCGCAGAACCCAAAACAAAGAACAGTGCTACTAAATAAAGCAATGCTGATGCACCAAAACAAGGAAAACTTAAATGGGGAAACCCTGCCGAATGCAGGAGCAGCTGGGCCAGTCTAGGGGCCCCATTCTTCTTTCCTAGCCACACACTACTTGGCATTGGCCACCCAGATGCTGTGGCAAGCCCTCAAAGGAAGACAACCCAACTCCTGCCTCTGTGGTTCCCCACAGGGAGGCTTACGGCACGGCAGCTACAAATCAGCACGAGTCTCTTGCACTGGACTCACCATTTGAGGTCACTTCTTCCTATCTGCAAGGATACAGTCTGTATAAGAAGCAACCTCTGAAGGTTGGCCAAGGCCCCAAAGCAGTGCTTAATCAAGGATGAGCAACGGAGGCCTCTCTGATGTGGCCTGGCCTAGGTCTTCCGTCAGCCCTGGCCGACATAGCCCACGTGGAAAGGTTGCAGCTGGTGGCCAACCAGGCCTCCATTTGGAGTTGCTTGTGTCCCCTGATGCTAGGCGCCCTCTCAGTGTCCGTATCTAATTCAGAGAAACAAGTATCTGCTTCTTTAGGGGAAGAGTCAACTGCCATGTCCTATAAGGGACCCTGAATCCTATCATCTATCTCAGGTTCACATGACACAGGAGGATCCTCTATGGCATTAAGCTGTCGGAGCTCCATAAGAACATAGGAGCAGCCTGGCTGGAACAGGCCACCGCCCATCCAGTCCAGCATTCTGTCTCACACAGCGGCTCACCATTTGCTTCAGGGTATTCCCAAGCAGATGTCTTCACCTGCTTACGATTCCAAGCAAATGGCATTGAGAGATATCCTGCCTCTCTCTCCAACCCGTAGGTTGTCCTTAGGCATCCTTAATGATAGCCATGGATACCCATGTTCTCCAGGAACTTGTCCAATCCTTTCTTAAAGCTGTCAAGGCTGACCACTGTCACCACTTCTTCTGGCAAGGAGTTCCACAGACCAGTGTTCCTCTGCGCAAAAAAGTACTTTCTCTTATTTGTTTGAGATCTAGCACCCAAACGTTTCATGGAGTGCCCCCTAGTTCTAGTGTTGTGCGACAGGGAAAACAGCTTTTCCTTATCTACTTTGTCTACACCGAGTATGATTTTATAAAATTCAATCAGGTCTACTCTGGATTTGGTGATCCATGCCACCTGTTGATGAAGCTACACCCAACATAACCAGCACATGATAGCCTTGTATTTATAACTTTTCTTTGTGGTTCTTCATCATCAGTTCAAATTTCCGGGCAGAGCAGAAAACACAGAAGTTCTTAGATTTTTACCACAAATAAACATTTGCTAAACAAATTGAGGCAGGCTAAAAGATTGTACAAATCCAAATGTCTGGGTAGCTGAAGAATATCATAACAGAGATGGCAGAAAATGTGTCAAACCTGCCCCTCTCTAATGAACTTGGAGGATCATTATTGCGAATGCTTATTGCCTTGGGATTCCCTTGTGCTCCTTAGATAAGGACTTGGGAAAGTTACATTTTTGGACTGCAATTACTAGAACCGCCCAGCCAACATCTTCAGTGCTGGCCACTTTACACGCTCTGATTTATGTGCAGGCATCATGGCTCTGAGCCACAGATCCACTTTCCTGAATGAATCTCTGTATGTCTCACCACCCGCCTCTTCTATCACCACCAGCCTGACACTCTATAATATCACATCTTATTATGTTTCATTTGACTTCCAAGGAGTTCAAGGCAGCACACGGAATTATCTTCTCCACATGTGAGGTGGATATGGATATTTTCTCCATGTGTGAGGTGGATTAGGCCAGGGGTTGTAGATATGCTTAACAGATCTACGACCCCTGGCTTAATCCTTCCACCACTTCTACAACTAATCGTCTCTCCCTCCTCTTCCCCTTCCCCTATCCACTAATGGACACCTGGTATGAAATGTATATCTCATCACCTATTATATTATACACCTCATTCTGCTGCTATATGTCTGAAGAAGTGGACGTGTCCACGAAACGTTACATTACAAATATGAAAGTTAGTCTTTAAGGTGCCACGTGTTTTGTGTCTTTCCTTTTTCTTTCTTTGATTTTTGCCTGCAAAAATGATTAGTGAGTGAGACTGGGGTTTTTAAAGTTGTGGGGTAGGGGAAACCTGTCCTATATAGGAGAATAGCTGTTAGACATTGTATTGTGATGGAGGGACCCCACAGCGCCTCTCACTCTATACCCCAGAGCACAGAGAGAACTCCTAGTTCCCTGAGCTCCTTGCCCTCTGAAGATGCCAGCCACAGATTCTGGCAAAACGTCAGGAAGAAAAACTTCCACAGCACGGACAAACAGCCCCCGAAAAAAACCACAACAGCTATATAATAAATGATGACACTGTGTTGTCAAGTTGAATCAAATTAATGGTGACCTTTTCCAGGGGCTCCAAGGTATAGAATACTCAGAAGTGATTTACCATCCCCTATTCTCTGGACATCATTGGGACTATGCAGTTTGCTGAAGGTTACCCAGGCTGGCTTAATAAAATAGCATCCTAATAAAGACAGAAGCACGTGGAATGAAAGCATTAAAATAAACAGAGATAGTTTTTTTAAAAAAAAACAACAACCTTCAAATCAGAAAGCAAATGTATAAATAAATTAGCAAGCCTCTCTGGAAGTTGAGTCATGGCTACTAGACTTCTTTTTCTTGAAAGAGAGAAACGTTTCGCGGCTCATCCAAACAGCTTCGTCAGCCTGACGAAGCTGTTTGGATGAGCAGCGAAACGTTTTCTGTCTCTCAAGAAAGAGAAGTCCAGTTGCCAGGACTCAACTTCCAGATAAACTCACTTGGATGACTGAGAATCTTCACAGACATATAGCAAGCCTCTCATGTTTCCCTACCACTTCCGACATATTTATTAAGGGGGGGGGGAATATTAAAATCGACGGAGAACTTCGCTGCCACACTGCCAACTAGCACTGGAATGATTATGTCTGGTTCCTGGATTTCTTTTTTGCCAGAAAGAAAGTGCCATTAAATGCGGTAAATTGAAATGTCACCATTAGCGCTGTTTTGAGAGCAGTATCTGGAGATTTGGTTTTCACTCTGCACAGGGGAGGCTCCTGTTATTTCTGGGAAATGACCTCCACTAGATAAGTTTTGTTTTGGGGTTGTTGGGTTTGTCTGGGGTTTTTTTGTATTTTACAGGACAAGAAAAATGAACCGTCCACCCCCACCCCCTTTGATGAGAGAAGGATCCATTAATTCTCATGGCTGCCTTGAAGCCACACTTCCCTGCTTTCATAATATGCTGACATATATAAAAAGGGCCCCCCTCGATGGCTCCTTCGCCACAGAGTTGACAGACTTTCCTTGGTGAACGGAGGGGGAGTGAGAATGTTTCTATCCCCCTGACCTTCCACCCAGCCCAGCTCCGCAAGCCGCCCTCCCCGCTGTCTTTTGCGTCAGGACAGGCTTTGATTCTGGAGCCCTGAACAAAGCCAACGAAAACAGGAACAGGAGGGAGACAGAGAGCTCAGCCCTGCACGCCCATGGCCCTGTGTTTGTGTAGACCAGTGCTTCTCACCCTGTGGGTCCCCAGATGTTCCTGGACTGCAACTCCCAGAGGTCTTCATCACTAGCTGAGCTGGCCAGGATTTCTGGGAGTTGCAGTCCAGGAACAACTGGGGACCCACAGGTGGAGAACCACTGGTGTAGACTCATAGAACAGTGAAGTTGCAAGGGACCTACAAGGCCATCAAGTCCAACAACCCCCACCCCCACCCCCCGCTCACAGTGGGAATAAAAATCAAAGGAGATCTGCCAGGTGGTTGTCCAGATTTCTCTTGAAGGCCTCCAGCGCTAGAGCACCCGCTACTTCTTGAGGTCATGGGTTCTGTCGTCATACTGTTCTAACAGTTGGGAAGTTTTTCCTGACATTCAGCCTAAAGCTGGGTCCTCTTAACTTGAGCTCATTATTGCTCATCCTGCACTCTTAGGATGATCGAGGACAGATCCTGCCCCTCCTCTGCCCTTCAGATTTGAAAAGTACTATCCTTTCGCCTCCACAGTCTTCTTTTATCCAGGCTAAACATGCCCAGTTCTTTCCATCTTCCCTCCAAGGCCTTGTTTTCCAGCCCCCTGACCCTCCATGTCGCCCTCCTCTGAACTTGTTCCAATCTAGCAGCATCTGTCTTGAAGTGTGGTGTCCAGAACTGGACACAATACTGTAAACAAGTTGTGGCCTAACCAGTACCAAATAGAGGGGGACAAATAACTCAGAAGATTTGGAAATTATGCTTCTAAATAGCATTTACAGTAGGACCCCTGTATCCACTGATTCATTATCCGCTGATTCAGTTATCCATGGGTGTCAGAGGAAAAAAATTAAATAAATTATTCAGCAGCCACAAAGCAAGCTACTGTTACAAACAGCAGCTGTAAAGCAAGCTAAAGGAGCCTTGTGGCGCAGTGGTTAAATGCCTGTCCTGCAGGTAAAACTGTGCTCACGACCTGGGGTTCAATCCCAGGTAGCAGGCTCAAGGTTTACTCAGCCTTCCATCCTTCCGAGATCAGTAAAATGAGTACCCAGCTTGCTGGGGGTGGGCAATGTGTAGCCTGCACACTGTAATTAAAATTGTAAACTGCCCAGAGACTACTTAAAGTAGTATGGGGCGGTATATAAGCAGAACACTTTGCTTTGCTTTGCTTTTACTGTCATAAAACAGCAACCTAAAGCAAGCTACTGTCACAAACAGCAGCTGTACAGCAAGCTACTGTCACAAAACAGCAGTTTTGGGGATTCGGGGGCATTCTCTCTTATCCACAGTTTTCATTATCCACAGAAAGGCCTGGAACCAATCTCCAGCAGATACTGGGGTCCTACTGTACTTTTTTGTGGCCACATCACAGTGCTGGCTCATATTCATCTTATGATCTACCAGAATTCCAGGATCCTTCTCACATAGAGTATTGCTGAACTAGGTGCCCACCATCTTGGAACTGTGCATCAGTTTTTTTCTTCCTAGGTGCAGTACTTTGCACTACTTGTCCCTGTTGAATTTCATTCTATATAGAGACAAAAGAAGCTGCTACCAAGTCAGGCTATGGTTCATATCCAGCCTTTCAGCCTTGGCTCCCCAGGGTGTCCGGCAATAGATTTGTACCCAGCCCTGGCAGGCGGTTCCCTCCTGGGAACAGAACCTGGGAGCTTCTGCTTTTTGCTTCTGCTTGTGCTTTAATCCCATAAAGCAGTGGTCCCCAACCCCCGGGCCGCGGGACCGGTGCCGGTCCGTGGACCGGTTGGCACCGGGCCGCCTGGGAGGCCGGGGAGGCTCCTCCCCTTTTCCTACGCCGCCCTCCTCCTCCTCCTCTTCTCTCCCGCGGGCAGCCGGAGGAGGAGTCGCCGCTGCCGGGCACGGCGCACGGGCGGGGTGGGGGGAGCCCGGGCTCCTGGGCGGGGGGCCCCGCCTCCTCCTCCTGTCGGCGGCCGGAGGCAAGCGGCGGCGCAGAGGTGCCCCAACCGAGGCGGGCCGCGGCGGCCCCGACCCCGGCCACGGCAGCCGCCCGGGTTCGGCTGTGGCTCCGCGGCCAGCTCGGCGGTCCCGGTGGCGCCCTCGGGCCGGAGAACGCCACCCCCCACCGGCCTACCCTCCCCTCCCCCCTCCCGCTCGCCCGCCCGAAGGCCGCAGCCTGGTGAGGTGCCCCACCGAGGTGGGGGGCGGCGGCGGCCGCGGGGTGCCCCCGCCGCCGGCCGCGGAGCCGCTGCCGAACCCAGGCGGCTGCCGTGGGCCGCGGTCGTGGGCCGCCGCGGCCCGCCTCGGTTGGGGCACCTCTGCGCCGCCGCTTGCCTCCGGCCGCCGACAGGAGGAGGAGGCGGGGGCCTGCCCGCCCAGGAGCCCTGGGCTCCCCCCCGCCCGTGCACGCGGGGGGGAGCGCACGCCCGACGCCCCCCAGCCGGCGAGCGCCGCCGCCGCCGCCGCCGCCGCTCCCGTGGCCCCCCCAAGGTACACACGCCAAGCCCCCCCCGCACCTACTCCTCCCCCTCCTCCCTCCCCCCATCCCCCATCCCGCGCCCCCCCACACCCTCCCTGCCCCCCCCACCCCCCTCCCCACCCCACCCCTCCCCCTCCCCCTCCCCACCACCACCCCCGGGCCACGTGAAAATAATCAAACAACTACCGGTCCGTTGAGACAAAATGGTTGGGGAGCACTGCCATAAAGAAACAGAAACACTAGTAGACTCCTTACTGTCAGGATGTTAAATCTCTCTCCGCCACATCATTTGCCATGCCCTCGTAATGCTTTGCCTGCGGATTATCCCCCATTGGTTCAATGATGACTTTAGTGACGAGTTGGAAGAACCAAGGGAACCTAAGAAAACACTGACCCAGGCCTTTGCTATGGGAAAGGAAGAGGAGCAGGCTGCATCGCACATACAGTAGATCCTTGTATAACAAACAGTTTGTATAACATAAAATTTATACAACTTAAAAAATCCCGAAGATAGGGGAAATTTGCTTAACATAATCGCCTATGGGCGGATCTGTACAACATAAAAATGAGATTACTCAGTTTTCAATGCATTCTTATGGGAAATTTGTATAAAGTGTAGTATCGTGGGTTTTAGTGATTTCAGCAGTGATTTCAGCTCTTAGACATAGCAGGCTGGAGATAGCTTCTAGTGTAACAGCTCTTTATTCAGGGAGAGAACAAGACTGGGGACTGGGGAGATATAGGAGACTAATAGGAGCCAGGACTGGCTAGGAAAAGATACATTTTGGAGGGAACAATTACAAGCAATCACAAAGCTGCCTTTTGGCAGAGACCAATAGGATTGAGGATCCAAATGCAGCAACTTGAATAAACCAATAGGCCTGTTCCCTTTGGAACAGAAACAGAAACCAATAGGAATACAGATCAATACACAACACCCCTCCCCCCCTGGTGGGCACAGAACACGTAATCCTTTAGATATTGTGGGGCCCTGCGACTTCTAATTGATCTCCTGACTACGGGTGTTGCAGGGGCTTGAGAAGGCAGTGTCTGTGGTGGAGAGTCTACTGTAATAGCTTCGTCTGACACGGACGGGATTTCAGACAACTCAGTGTCCCTGATCTGTTCCTCGGCACCATGAGGACTTGCAGGAGCGATTCATTTGCTGAAGCCACTGGTACCTGCACTCCTGGGGCATATCCCGCTCTGACCTTGCAGCTGTGACTCATCTATGGGGTAGTGTCACTCTCAGGCTGCAATTCTCCCACACCTGTACCAACTCTACTGGGCGCTCTGTGCCTCAGTTGGTCCACGTGCCTACGCCAGACCCTGCCATCTTCAATGGTCACGTAATAAGAGACTGGCCCAGACGCTCTGGTGATCACCCCTGGCACCCACAGGGGACCTCTGGCATAATTTCTCACCCAGACCAAATCTTCAGGAGCAAAATACCTTGTAGAGTCACTCTCTGCCTGTGGAGGTGCTCTAGCATTGCGGTTTGGCATTTTGTCTGGGTGGACATAGTCCAGCACCGTTACCAGCCTTCTACCTAGGAGCAGCTCTGCTGGCGACTTGCCCGTAGTAGTACACGGCGTCGCATGCTGCAAGAACAACATTCGGGCAATGCGCGTTGACCAGTCACCCTCCATCAAGCGTGCAATAGATCCTTTGGCTGTCTGCACCATGCGCTCAACCTGCCCATTGGATGAGGGATGAAAAGGAGCTGAGGTGACCCCTCTTATGAAATTATCAGCCAGGAATGCCCTAAATTCTTGGGATACAAAGGCTGCTCCATTGTCTGACACAATGGTCTCGGGCAACCCGTGGGTCTCGAACAGCTGTCTCAACACTTTGATGACCGCAGCTGACGACATGCTGGGAACCATAGCCACCTCTAACCATTTAGAATACGCATCAACGATAACAAAAAAAACCTTTCCTTGGAATGGCCCAGCAAAATCTAAGTGCAGCCGGCTCCAGGGAGTCCGGGTCTGCTCCCACCAGTGGACTGGTGCTCTGGCCACTTCTGGGCGCACTTCCTGACATGCCTTGCAAGTCCGCACTCATTGTTCAACATCTTGGTCCATCTCAGCCCACCATACATAGCACCGGGCCAGCGACTTCATTCTGACCATTCCCGGATGCCCCATGTGCAGTGTATCCAGAACCCTGTTTCTCAGTGGCACTGGGATGATCACCCTGTCTCCCCACAGGAGACAGCCCTTATGCAGGGATAGTTCATGTTGCCTTGTTCGTATGGTCTAAATTTTTCTTCATGCGGGCCACCTGGCCATCCCCTCCCCACCCAAGTGAGCACATGGGAGAGAGCGGTATCTTTCCTCGTTCTCTCAGCTATTTCAGTGGCAGTTACAGCCCCCCCCCCGGAAGTGTTTCCAGCATCATCACTCGTTCCACTGGGGCAGGATCCGCATCGCTCACACCAGGAAGGGGCAAGCGACTTAGTGCATCAGCGTGGCACAACCTTTTCCCTGGAACATGGGTCAGGGTGTACTGGAACCCATTCAGGAATATAGACCATCGCAACATTCTGGGGGAGAGAATCTGCGGCGTCTGTTTGTTCGGTTGAACAATCCTAACAGACGCTTGTGGTCAGTCTCAAGGAAGAAGTGGTGACGTATAAATAGTCATGAAACTTTTTAATCCCTGCCACTATTGCCAGGGCTTCCTTGTCAATTTGTGCGTAGTTGCGCTCCGTTGGCGACAACGTACGAGAATAGAACGAGATGGGCTTTTCTGACCCATCCGCTTCCCTATGGCTCAGCACAGCTCCCAGCCCATACTGAGAGGCATCACATGCCAGGACAAGAGGTTTTGACTCGTCATAATGAGCAAGGACGCTCCTGCTAGTCAGCATGCCCCGCAAGGTGTCAAAAGCCTTCTGCTGTGCCTGAGCCCAACGCCACACACTCTTTTTCTTCAATAGTTTGTGCAACGGTTCCACTATTGAAGCTTTCTGAGGTAGGAATTAATGATAAAAGTTAATAAGTCCCAGGAATGACTGTAACTCCGTCTTGTTCCGTGGGCGTGGTGCCTCAGTAATGGCTTTAATTTTAGAGTCAGTGGGGTGGATGCCTGTTGCATCAATTTTAAACCCCAAGAAATCCACAGATGGCACCCCAAAACTGCATTTTTCCTTTTTTAGCTGAAGCCCCACCTCTTTAAATTTGAGTAACACAGCACGGATACGCCCAACCAATTCCTGGGGGTCTTTCCCAACAATCAGAACATCATGAAAAAATGGCAAGACCCCTGGCAGACCCCTTAACAGGCACTCCATTAGTCCTTGAAAAATCCCTGGGGCCACACAAACTCCAAACTGTAACCTGTTTACTCGGAAAGCCCCTTTGTGTGTTACGATAGTCTGTGCTTCCGCAGATTGCGGAGTCACTGGCAGCTGCTGGTAAGCTTGTGCCAGGTCAAGTTTGGCGAAAATTTTCCCCCCAGCTAGTTTTGCCAACAGCTGTGAGACGACTGGAATGGGGTATGAATTTCCCCTGAGTGCCTTGTTGATAGTACATTTGTAATCTGCACAAATTCTCACTTCCCCATTTGCCTTAAGGGGTGTGACGATAGGAGTCTCCCACTTAGAAGAGTCCACAGGTGAAAGAACTCCCTGTTTGACCAATTTGTCCAGTTCCGCCTCAGTCTTGGGTTGCAGCGCAAATGGCACTCACCTTGGCTTGAGTCGGATTGGAGCCACCCTGGGGTCTAGCTCAAAGTCAATTGGAGGCCCTTTATAACATCCCAGGTTTTCACTGAAGAGTTCGGCAAATTCCTGGCCTAACGCCTTGCCCAACTCTGGGGAAGTTTGGACTGAGTTGAGCCCTGATATACACAGTCCCAAGGCGGGAAACCAGTCAGTACCCAGGAGACTGGGGCGACTTCCCTTTGCAATCACCAATTTAAGCACGGCTTGTTTCTCCCGGAATTGTACCCTCACCGCACACATTCCTAGAATGTGGATGCGGCCAGCCGTGTATGATTGCAAGGTTCCTGGGAATGGTTCCAGAGAGGGGAACTTACCCCCAGGGGAGAGCCCCCTTGCAGTCTGGTCTGAAACAATGGTGAATCCAGATCCGGAATCCACCTCCATGTCGCATGGTTGACCTTCAATCTTCACTCTGACGGATGTTTTGCCTTGCGCCGGGAACTGCACGGTCTCTCCGTTGGTCTCTGTGAGATAATTGCAGTCGTCCAGGAGATGAGTCGTGGTGGATGATCTGCAACGCGTTGATCTAGGTGATCCCGTTGTTCCAGCTGCCATCGACCTACAGGCCCTGGTGATGTGTCCTGACTTTCTGCATGCCCTGCACGTAGCATCACGAAAACGGCAGCTTTTCCGCTCATGGTTACCACCACAGCCTGGGCAAGCACCTCGGCGATCTTTGGGCCGTGCACCAGCCTAACGCACCAACTTGACACCACGGACTGGGCTCTGGCCTTGACTAGCCTCTGGTTCATCCATGGCATGGGCAGCCTCTACCCGCAGCTTCGTGGCCTTGCAACTGGCATTGAGCTCTTCCTGCTCATAATTCTCTGTGGCAGTGGCCTCTTTCAAGGCGGAGGCAAGGGTGACATCTTCCTTTGCCACAATGCGCCTTCAGGCTTTTTTGCTGCTGAGCCCCCCAACAAATCGATTCAAGAGAGTGTCTTCAAGATTTGGGAAGCCACAGTGCTGAGCAAGCTCCCGGAGTCCTGCCAGGAATGCAGCCCAGATTATCCGGTTTGCTGCTGCCTTTTCTGGAACTCCATCCGCCAGGCCATCTTGGTTTTGGTAGGTGCCAAGTGGCTTGTCAGCCGGGCGAAAATGTCTGTGAGTGATGTCTCACTCAGCTTTGCTGGGGCGAGCAGTGCCTTGGCCAACATGAAGGTCTCACGCCCACAGCAACTCAGGAACGTGGCCCTTCTTTTGCTGGCATCAGTGATTCCTTGAGCCACCATGAAGAACTCGAAGCGTTCAACATAGTCCTCCCAAGTGTGGGGCTCCGATGGCTGGAAGGGCTCCAATACCCGTGGACTTTCCATTCTCCAGGCGGGCAGGGTCGTCTTCTAAGCCGGCTGGTGAGTCTTGTTCTCCACTGCGATCTGGACTCTGAGTCAGCGTGATGATCCTCTGCTTCTCAGCATTCTGGATCCCATCCTCATCACCAGTGTAGTATTGTGAGTTTTAGTGATTTCAGCAGTGATTTCAGCTCTTAGACATAGCAGGCTGGAGACAGAGCTTCTAGTGTAACAGCTCTTTATTCAGGGAGAGAACAAGACTGGGGACTGGGAGAGGGAGCTACTTTTATAGGAGCCAGGACTGGCTAGGAAAAGATACATTTTGGAGGGAACAATTACAACCAATCACAAAGCTGCCTTTTGGCAGAGACCAATAGGATTGAGGATCCCAATGCAGCAACTGAATAAACCAATAGGCCTGTTTCCCTTTGGAACATGAACAGAAACCAATAGGAATACAGATCAATACACAACATAAAGGAAAATTTTGCTTAACAGAATTTCATTTGGAACAAATTAATTCCTTTATAACAAGGTGCCACTGTATTTCATTTTCCCTGGGTCCCTCCCATGCACCACAGAAGACTTATTAACTCCTGCCAAAGGCTCTTGACGATGACCTGATATTACTGAGTGAAGTTTATTAGGCGTGTTTTGTTAATTATGCTGCAATATGTTTCTGATGCAGAGAAAGAAAGTGCGGTTTTTGCCTTCTTTCCCTTCCCCGACTCCCTGGGATGGAAGGGTCAAGATTAGGGTGGCAAGAAGATACTGAGACCAGATAAAAATGGCATGCCAGGATGTTTGAGGGTCTGGAGGAAATGTCTTACAAGGAGCAGCTTAGGGAGCTGGGAATGTTTAGCCTTACAAAAAACATCATTTCCAATATTTAAAACATAGCTATCATATCCCCCCTCAGCCTGCTTTTGGAAAGGCTAAACATTCCCAGTTCCCTAAGCCGTTCCTCATAAGACATTTCTTCTGGACCTTCATCCATCCTGGTCCGCCCTCCTCTGTACCTGATCGAGGTTGTCAACATCCTTTTTTAAACTGAGGTGCACAGAACTAGACACAGGACTCAAGGTGGGGTCTGACTAGTGCAGAATAGAGTGGTACTATCATTTCCTTTGATCTAGAACAATTGGTTCTCTTGATACAACCAAAATCGCATTGGCTTTCTTGGCGGCCATGTCACACTGCTGACTCATGTTCAATTTGTAGTCCACCAAGACTCCCAGATGCCTTTGACATGTACTCTTCTACAGCCAGGTATTGCCCATCCCATATCTGTGCAATTCATTCTTTTTACCTAGATGCAGCACCCTACATTTCCCTCTGTTGAAACCCATTCCGTTAGCTTTGGCCCAGGACTCTAATCTGTCAAGGTCCTTTTGGATTTTCATCCTATCCTCAGTCTAAGGAATTAACAACCCCTCCCAATTTGGTATCATTTGCAAATTTAATCAGCATACTCTCTATTCCTTCCTCCAAGTCATTAATAAAGATTTTGAACAGTACTGCACCCAGAACAGAACCCTGGGGCACCCCACTGGTCACATCTCTCCAAGCTGAAGAGAGGCCATTTTGATCACCCTTTGGGTGCGATCAGTCAACCAACTACAAATACCACCTAACAGTAGGACTATCTATCCCACTTTCTACTAACTTCTTTGCAAGAATACCATGAGAAACCTTATTGAAGGCCTTACTGAAGTCCAGGTAAAGCAATATCGACAACATTCCCCTCATCCACCAGGCCTGTAATTTTATCAAAGAAAGAGATCATATTAGTCTGGCATGACTTGTTTTTAAGAAACCTGTGTTGACTTCTTGTAATGACAGCATTGTTTGTTTAAATAATTACAGACTGCCTTTTTAATAATCTGCTCTAGGATCTTTCCAGGAATTGAAGTCAAGCTGACTGGGCGGTAATTATTTGGGTCCTCTTTTTTCCCCTTTTTTGAAGATGCCTCTCATAATGCCTGTCAGCCTCCATAATATGCTGTTTGTGGGCTCGGTGCTCTCTCTCTCTCTCTCTCTCCTCTCTCTTTTGAGATGGGGGGGTGGAGGCTGCTAATTGCAGGTGGGCAGCTCTAAGGTCACTGTTGTCCCTGCTTATGGTTCTCTGTCTTTAAATCCACTGGAGCACCCTTCCCTCGGTGAAAAGATGGCCTTTGGCCACCCAGGGCAACATTAAGGGTGCCCTCTCACCCGGGTGGCCTCGGGAGCACAAGTCGGGAGCAAGGTTATGACTCCCCTGCTAAAAAGAGCCCCAATGAGTGTGATTAATAAGTATATCGTGGGGAGTCGGGTAACGGCAGAATACGACCACCAGAAATAGACCGTCACCGTCAGACGGACGCCAGCTCCACCCCACCCCCACCCCTACTCCACCCTGCCTGCCTGCTCCTTATGGGACAAGTGAATCAGCAGCAGAGAGCAAATGGGCCTGTCTGTCCTGGCACCCCGGATGAGTCACTACACTGGAGAAAAGGATTGGACCCGTGTGGTTTCTGACATCCATGTTGCTGGAAACATTATCTATTTTTAGACCGAGCAGCTCCATCTGGCTTTGCTATGCTACTGCTTGACAGGAACAACTTGTTCTCTCTCTCTCTCTCTCCTCTCTCTCTCTCTCTCTCTCTCTCTCTCTCTCTCTCCTCTCTCTCTCTTTCTCTCTCTCTTTCTGTAGAAAAAAAACCAAAACAAATAAAAACAAACCTTAAAATGAACAACCAGCCCCCTCCTGCAATGCTAGATGAGTAACAACCAGGCCCTCCCTAGACTGAAAACCTTCCCCGGTCATATCCAATTAGCTAAACACAGATTGCATTCTCAGCTAAATAGTTGGAATGCTGCCTCCAAAGAGGCAATTAAAGTCTGCATTTTGGTAGGAACCTGTTGAGTTCTGAACCAACCTCCTCCAACTTAGTTTTTCCCTTAATTTATTTTACATGTTTTTAAATGGATTTGAGAGCTTTCCTTAAAGGGGTTACTCATGTTGGAATGCCAAGGCAGGTTAAGAGGAAATAACAAATGCAGTAAAACTGGTGGCTAAAAGAATAATATTAAAGCACTAACCATGAAAGCCTTAGGAAGGAATGCATTGAAACTCAGATAGATGGATAGAGAGTGGAAGAACCCAGACAACGCTTGGTTGATTCATTGGTTTCCCTTCGTTCGTATGGTTGACCTCTACAGTATCTTCTCCCTAAGCCGATTAGGGCCACTCCTTGCTTGTTTCTCCTTCGACCACAGCAGTCAGGAAAATACAAATGTGAGCAAATTTAGGAGGGGAAGTCTGACAGATTGCAAGAAAATGAACAGTGCATGTCCATCCGGGGCCTTAATGTTTAAAAATAAGCACCTGCAGCTGATCTGCAGCTAGGCTTGACTCACTTGATCTCTAAAATAGGTCTCAAAAGGTGCACAACACCTGTTTTTTATCATTCTGCTTCTGAAATGATGAGACAATACTGTGTTCTCTGTGGTATAAAAATTAATCAGCCAGTTCTCAGAGCTGCCAGATTGCTCTAACTGAAACAAAATAAAGGTATACTCAGAATAGTGCAGGGGTGTCCAAACTTTTTGCAAGGAGGGCCAAGTGTCGTGAAGTGAAAATGTGTGTGGGTCAACCATTCAGCTGCATTTGGCCCCCGGGTTGGATTTTGCAAAGGCTCTAGGACAGCAATGGCGAGCCTTTTAGAGACCGAGTGCCCAGACTGCAATTCAAAGCCCACTAAATTTCCGCAAAATTGCCATTACAGCAATTTAACCTGAATCCAGGTGGCTGTGAAGGGGCGATGTCGGGTGCCACAGAAAGGGCTCCGAGTGCCACCTTTGGCACCCGTGCCATAGGTTCGCCATCACTGCTCTAGGACATGCAAGGAAGTGGGGAGGACGCTGCAGCAACACAGCTGGGGGAGGGTAGGATGGGCAGGTGGCTAGGGAGATGGACAGAGGAAGGGAGGGCAGGCAGACCATAAAATTGCAGGCTGATGCCACCATCCGGTATGGGGAAGGGCCACCTGCTGGGGGTGACATGACAAGCTGAGCTGTGGGGGAAAAGAAGGTCGTGGGCCACTCGAAATTTGAAAACAGGCCGCATTTGGCCCCCAGGCCTGACTTTGACATGCCTGGAATAGTGCTTCTCTGAGTATATACAAAGTGGTTGTTTCCCCCCCCCCCTTTTGTTCTTTGCTGCCCATGTCATCGGGTAATGGCATTCAAGTGCTCTGCAGTTAGTGGTACCTTGTATAAAGGGAATTAATTCGTTCCAAATGAAATTATGTTTAAGCAAATTTTCCTTTATATAAATTTCCATAGGAATGCATCGGAAACAGAGTAATCCCTAATCGCGACCATTTTATGTTGTAAAAAATTCGCCCCATAGGTGATTCTGTTAAGCAAGTTTCCCGTTTTCCAGAATTTTTTATGTTGTACAGATTTTATGTTATACAAGCCATTTGTTATTTATTTATTTGTTATGCATTTGTTATTTGTTATGCATTTGTTATGCAAGGGTCCACTGTAATTAAACTCTCCTTTAGAAAGCTGAACGCAAGGCAGCTTACCATATTCAGAAAAGTTTTTTTTTAAGTAAAAACAAATGAAATTCTATCATTATAAAATCAAGTTAAGCCAACTGCGCTGTAAAAATGATTCAAACGAACTAGATGTATTAAAATCAGTGAGAAGTACTTTCAGAACAACACAGTGGATAACTCTCTGTGTGTGTGTGTGTGTGTGTGTGTGTGTATGTGTGTGTGTGTGTGTGTGTGTGTGTGTGTGTGCGTGTGTGAGGGGGAGAGGGGAGAGGGAGATTTTTCATTTGGGCAGATCTCCTGGGTAATGGTTTACCCAAGGACCATTCCTACATATGCAGAAAACAGCTGCCCCTTTTGATGGTCCATATCTGTGGAAGCGAAGATATGCAGCTCCTGGCAGGCGATGGAATGGAAGCTGGACCCTTCGTGCTGCCCAAACAGCCTGGCCTTGACCTTCCAGTGGCCGAGAGGATGCTGATGCAAGTGGTAACAGGCCTGCATGGTCAAATGATGCCGCAACCTATAAACATGAGATGGCTTGCCACAAGAAGGACAAGGTTTCCTCCTTGGTGTTAATGTGCGACTCACTGTATCTGCTCCTCCTCCACTTTGGTGGTGAAGGGTCCATTGAGTTGGAGGCTCTGCTCGCACGCTTTAAAAAAAAATGGTGTGTTGCTGTGTGAGAAGGGAGACGAAGAGAGAACAGCTGATCAGAGTGTGCCGTCTGAAAAGGATGAAGAATATGTGAAAGACTTAAAGAGTTTGAACCTAGGGGAAAAGGCAGAGTCAAATATCGGTGCAGGACCGCAGGATAAGGAGGAAGAAAGGGAGATAATGAAGGATGGGGAAGATAGTCGCGAGGGGAAAGAAAAGGAATGCGAGGATGTGTGGGCGGAGCCGCGGACGGGACCCCAAAGGGAGGAGAGGGCATTATGGGTAGAAGAGGATGACGGTTGGAAAGAGGGGGTTGGTGCCGCGAGAAGGGGACAGTTGGAGGGACAGTTGAGGGAGAAGGAGGCAAGGCGAACAGATCAGGAGGAGAATAGGAGGGGTGAACGGGGTGAAGAGTATCAGTGGTCTGTAAAGTGAAACCCTAAGATGGCCAGAGACTTCTGAGAAATTTAGAAGAGAATGGAGGAACGAGAGGTACCCGAACCCGGTAGCACAATGGGCTCGCCATCCATGTTGCGGGACCCAATGCATGGGACGGGGTACAACTACTCGCCACTACTTCTAAAATCACCCGGTTATCAAGTTCCTATGTTTAATGTTGTATATGAAGATGTTGAACCGCAAGAAGCTGATAAAAATACTTATTCTCAGTTAACTTTCTCGTTGAAAGAAATATACCTTGACTGTTCCAGAGTTGTTATTGAATAAAAATCCGTTTGATTTCTCTGGTAAAGAAGTCTCTAAGTTGGTCATTGACTTGGAATCGGATATGAGAAAAGGTGAACCCTCACATGCTGGAAAAACTGGAATGTATCTCTGCGGATGTGATGGCATATGGGAAAATGCCGAGAGCACAGAGTCACTGGTGAATGCAAAGCTCTTCCTAAAATTATAGTACAGATTTTTTTGGGTTTAAAGGCTGCCTGCCATCGGTGGAGCATGCATTCCCTCCAAAAGCTTTTCAGCTGTTGGAACTGCGGCAGTGACACCAGATGCCTCGCCAAACAGCTGCCAGTGTCAGCAACTTTCCAGGACCTTGCGATTTTTAATGTGGTAACTGTAACCCATTTAAAGATCTATACTGATTTGAGATGGGCACGAATAAAAAAAAAATGCATTTCGTTTGTCGTTTGTCATTTGAAGGGTCCGTTTTTGGTTCGTTTCGTTTTTCGCAATTTTTTGCAAAAAAAATCATTTTCATTTTCATTCATTTTGTTACCATTTTTGTTACCATTTATTTCAATTTTTGTGATTTTTTAAGGATTTTAAGCTTTTCACTCCCTATTGCAGATAACGGAAAGAAACGCACGACAAAATTTCCGGGTTTGTTTCTGTTTGTTTCTTTTCTTTTAGAGACAAAATTGTTTGTTGTTTCGTTACGTACCCATAGAAAAAACAAAAACGGAAAAAAGAAATATTGTTCGTTTTTGCCCATTTTAAACCGATTGTGTCCAGGCTATTTTTTAAGGGTCGTTTTTCCCCTGACCCCCAGTTTTAAAAATCTTTGCGGGGGGCTTTTTTCCCCGAAGAGTCCAAAAAATGTTTTTAGCTGTGAAGGTTGCTTTTAGTTTTTTTTTTAAAAAAAATTTATTCAACCATTTTTTTTAGTTTTTTTTTTTAAAAGTTTTTTTTTTTTTTTTAATTTTTTGGTTTAAAAACTGGGGGAACTTAGGGGGAAAAAAGGGGATCCCCCACCAGCAGAGGGGGGGGAGAAGACCACAAAACGATCGAGGGGTTTTTTGGGGAAAACCCCGGGGCCCAAGTTTTTTTAAAAAGGCATCTCGGGATAAGGTTGAGCAAGCTTTTTTCCCCCCTGTTTTTTGGGGGAAAGCGTGCCAGTCAAGGGAAAACCCCAAAAAGGGCAGCAGAAGGGAGGGAGTTCAGGAGGCCTCAGTCCATGCCACGCCCCCAAAAGGGGGGCCCTGGGGAAAAAAAGGGGCCGCCCCAGGTCTGGTGCCACTTTGGGGGCCCCCTTTTGGGTCCTTTTTTTTAAACCCCAGGGGGGCCCGGGGTGTGGGGGGTTTTGCTGGGGGGGCCCCCTTTTCCCCCACTGCAGCTGGTGGAAAAATTTTTCCCTTTTTCCCCCTTTTTGGAGAGCACCGAGATAACCCTTGTGGGGGCCTTTCCTGAGCGTCCCAAAAATTAAGCCAGTTTTTTGGGGGGGGCCCCCAAAAGGGCCCCCCCCCTTCCGGCCCCCATCCCCCCCAAAATCAAGGGGGAGGGGAAAAAGGGGCCCAAAAAGTTGAGGAAAAAACCCGGCAGAAACAGCTGCAGTCAATGCTGGGAACGAAAAAAGGACGGGAAAAGGGGGGGGCAGCCCAAAGGGGGCCACGGGAAAAAAGGAAAAGGGGGGGCCCCCCGGGAAACAAAAATCTTTCCCCCAATGGATGGGGGAAGAATGCTTTGAAACCCCCCCCCCCCCCCCCCAAAACCCCACGAAAACCCAAAACCCCTTTCCTCCCCCCCCCCCTTCTTCTCCCCAAAAGGGGGGAAACCCCGATCGTCCCAGGGCTTTTCCCCCCCCCTTTAACCCCATCCAACCCCCCCGGGGTTTTATGCCTCCCCCCGGGCCCCCCAAGGGAAAGGCCCTGCCGAATCATCCAAACCGGTTTTTCCCCCCCCCAAATTTTTTCCAAAAAAGATGCAAAAAGGGGGGTACCCCAGAAGGGTTGTTTGTTTTCTTATCTTTTTTCCCCCCTTCTGCCTCTTTAAAAAAAACTAAAAACCTTTTAGGGGGGTGCGGTGACTATTAAACCCCTTCCCCCCCCCCCCGTTCCCCCCCCGGGATGCCCCCATCTTCCACAAAAAAAATTTTGAAACAGTACGACCCTTAGATCAGGGGTTCTAAACCTGTGGGTCCCCAATTTTCGGGGACTAAACCCCCCAAAAGCCTCCACCCCTGGGGAAAAAGGGGGGTTTTGGGGGAGTTTTTATTTTTAAGAACTTTCTGGGGACCCACGGGTTTTGGGAACCACTGCCGGGGGCCCCTTTTCCACACGCACTCCCCCCCAAGCCTGGTAAAATGCTTTTGTCCTTTTTTTTTTTTTCCCTGCCCAAGTGCAGCACTTAAAATTTTTTCCCCCTTTTGAAACTCATTCTGTTTGTTCGGGGCCCGTTTTCCCTTTTTTTTTTTAGGCCCCCTTTTGGGCCCCCTGATTCTGTTTTCTGAAGTATTAGTTGACACCACCACCCCCCCCACCCCATTTTTTATGCCCCTCTGCAAAGTTTATAGCATGCTGTCATCCGAGGTTTTTTTATGAAAAAGGGTTTAAACGGGGTTGGGATAAAACTTTCCCCATTTTCCCCCGGGTGACGGGGAAAAACCCGCGGGAAAACAATCTTTGCACATGGCTTCAAATCAGCACAAGTCCCACCCCACAGTAGATTGTCTAGACTCTGGGGCCCGCTTTTAAAAACTGGCTGCACCCCAAAACAGTTTTTCCCCCAGAAAAAAAGGGGGGGTAAAAAGGCCAAAATTTTTTTTAACCTACCATGGAAAAAGAAAAATTTGTTTTGGCATTTTTGTTTCAGGGGGTTTTTTTGGGCTCCCCCGGGTACTGCTGTTTTATAGAAAATTTTGGGCCCACCTCGGGGTTTTGACACTGAAAAACCCATAGCATTTAAAAACACTCTCTGCCCAGTTTATGTTTTTTTAGGCGGCCCCCGAATGCCCCTTTTAAAGGGGCCCCCACCCCTTCCCCGGGAAAGGTTTTGGAAGGCCCAGTAAAAAACGAGGGGCCCCCTGGGTTTTAACCCGGGGGGTTTATGAGAACAGTTTTTGGTTTTTTGAATAGTCTGCCGGGGGCACTTCCATCTAACCCCCAGGGGGGGAAAAAAAAAGGGAAAGGCCCCTTTTAAAATTTCCCTTTTTATGAAAGGGAAAAACCCGAAAATTTTTTCTATAACTTTTGGTTTTTGATTGTTTTTTCCCCCTTAAAAATTAAAAAATTCATTTTTTGTTCAAAAACCCTTTTCATTGGGTTGGGGGGAGATGCTTTTGGCCCCCCCAAAGGGGAATTAAGCTTTGGGGAAATTTTTGGGAAAAAAATTTTGGGCCCAAAACAGACCTGAAAACAAGGTTATACCCAAAAAGAAAGAGTTGCAAGAAGGGGACGCCCCGGGGGCCCCTTTTTTTTTGGGGTTTTTCCCCTTTTGGTTATTTTTTTTATTTTTTCTGACAGCTGCAGAAAAAAAACACAATATAATTTTTCAGTTTAAAATTTTTTTTTAAAATTTGTTTAGAAAGGGGGTTTCTCTCACCGGGGAAAGGGGGTTTTGGGAAAACCCAGAGAAAAGGGCCCCAAAGGAAGGGGTGTTTTTTGCATCCTTTTTGTTTTTTTTGCCCTGGAAGAAAAAATTGGGGGAAGGGGTGCCCAGTTTGGGGGCAAAGGATGGGGGGGTTTTTGGGGGGGGCCCTCCCTCTGGTTTTTGGGAAAGGGAACGGGGGGGAAAGGGTTTTTTTCTTTTTTTGTATCCCCCCCTTCCTCCCCGGGGTTCCCCCCTGGTTTTTAAAACAGATTGAATTTTTAAAATTTTTTGCCCCCCACCTAAAAAGCACAAGTGCGACAATAACAAAAAATTAAAAAAACCCTTTCGTTTGGGGCCAAATGAAAAGGGGAAAAGGGGATTTTAAGGGGTTTTACCTTTTGGGGGTTCCACTGCTGCTTTTGGGGCCCTTTTTAAAAAAAAAGCAAGTGGATGTTTTTTTTTGGAAAAAAACCTGCTAAAACCCCCTTTTTTAAAACCCCGGGGCCCCAAAAACTGCCTTTTCCCCCCCGGGGGGACCCTTTTCCGTGTGCGGGCCCCCCTTTCTGTCTTTCCCCCCGGCATCAAGGGGGGTTTTAAAAAAGGCTGCTTGTGTGCTCTCGGGCCCCCCTGTGGAGTTGGTGACGGTGCGAGGTGGCTGCCGCCTTGTGTCCGTGAAATGAGTTTCTTTGCCCCAAAAAGGGGAAATTTGTACTGGCCCCCCCCCCCCCCCAAAAACCAGCCCCCCCCCCTTGGGGTTTTGACTTGGCCAAACCCAAAAGCATTCCCCCAAAACCCCCCAAAATCAGGAACTTTTTTTCCCCCTTTTTTAAAAAGGGGGTTTTTAAGTCCTCTTAAAAAAAAAAAAAAAAAGTCATGTTTGACAGTAGTTTTTTGGGAAAACCCCGGGGACCTAAGGGGGGGGGGGGGGTTTTAGCCCTTCCACACTGGAAGCATTCAAGGGGAAAATTGGACAGCCATCCAATCGTTTTTGGCTTTGATCTTTTTTCCCCGGCCCTTTGGGGGGGGGGGTTTGGGGAAAAATTGATGGCCTTAAGAGCCCCCCCCCTTAACTTTTCCCTTTGGGGGTTTTTCACTTCCTAGTTTTTTTTTTTCCATCAAAAAGGGGACAAAAAAAAAACACAGAGAAAAATAGATGTTAAATAAAATTTTTTGACCTTTTTTTAAAATTTTTTGCTTTATAAAAAAGTTTTGCCCCCCCCGACTACTAAAAAAAAATTATTTTTTTGGGGGTTTAAACCCCCTTGGTGAAGGGCGGGGGGGGGGCCCCCGGGGGTTTTTTTATTTTTAAAATTTTTCTTCCAAAGGGGCCCCCCCCCCCCCCAGTGCTGGGAAAACTGATTTTGGGGGGTTTTAAGGATTTTGGGGCGAGCGACAACCAATTCGGGAAAAATTTTTTTTTTTTTTTAAATTTTTAAAAAAACAGTTTAAAAAGGGGCCAAAATTAAAATTTTTCCCCCAAATTCTTTTTTGGTTTGGTAAATTTGCTTCAAAAAAAAAAAAAAAATAAGAAAAAAAAAAAATTTTGTACAAATTTTTTTAAAATTTGTTTTTTCTTTTTACATTATTACACAAAAAAAACCTTTTTTACTTCATAGCCCTTTACTTCATAGGGAAAAAAAAAATTTTTGGGGCACCCCCACTTTTAGACATGGCTACGCTGGTAAAAAACTACAGGTGTTTGTAATACAATTTGGAAAAAAAAAAAAAAGGAGGGGGGGGGAATGGAAAGAAGAGACACACACTTTTATGGGGGTTTGGGTTTTTAAAAAAAAGGAAACGGGAAGATAACGGGTCCCCCAAAAAACCAAAAAGGGGGGCTACAGATTTTCCAAAGGTGCACATGACTCTTTTTTTTTTTGTAAAAGCCCCCCCCCCCGGGGGAGTCAGTCGTAAAAAAAAAGTCCTGGAGGGGGGGGGGTTTTTTTGGGGAAAAAAAAAAAGGGCCAGAGAAACTTCACAAAAAGCCCCCCCCCCCTGCACGCAAAAAGGAAAAAAAAAAAAACCCGGGGGGAAACAAAAGGGGAACGACCCCCCCCCCCCAAGGCTTCCTGGGTGCCCCCCCAAAAAAATCCAAACCCTAAAAAGGAAGAAGGGTGTCCAACAGGGGGAAATTTCCATTTTTACAATTTAAAAAATTATCCCTTTTTTAAAAAACCCACAAAACATGCTTTAAACATGATAAATAGTCTTCATATTGGGAAAAGGGCCCCGGGTATTTTTTTAGTTAGATGGCTTTTTAAAAAGAGTATTTGACTGATTTTGGGGTTTTTACATCGGCCCCGGGGGTTTAAAATGATGGGGGCCCCCCCTTCCTGCCGGTTTTTCCGAGGAGGGGGGCCCGGAGGGGCACAAGCGCAGGAAAGGGAAAAGCCCCGGGGGAGCCCGGGTTTTTGGGGGCTCGATTCTAGGGGAAACAGCAGCCGTCCCCCCCGAGTGCACATGCCAGGCTGGCAAAAAGGGAAAAAGGGTTTCCCCCGATATTGGGGAGGGGGGGGCAGGGGGGGGGGGAAAAAAAACCCTTCTCTTTTGATTTAAACAGCATATTTCAAATAACAGTTTTTTTTGGGGTTAATATTTTAAAAGGGCCCCCTCGGTTTGTGGTCAGCACCACAGGCGGGGGGGCTGGGCGGGCTGGGGGGCCTTTCCCTCCGATCACCCCAACCGCTGGTTTTTTTGTAGAACATTTTGTCCAACCCCTTTTTTTTCGGGGGCTTTCGAAACCCGCGACGGGGAAAATTTTACCCCCCCATAAAAATGTAAAAACCCCCTTTGCAATCCACTTGGGTTTTCGATGAAGGACACGCAAAAACGTCGTGGGGAAATTCCCCCGGGGGCCCCAAACAGGGGAAAAAAAAGAAAGAACTTTTTTCCCCTTTAATGAAGTGTGTGGGGGTGTGTGTGGGGGGGGGGGTTTTTCCGGGGTTTATGCAGGCTTTTAAAACCCTTTTTGGGGGGGGGTGTCAAAGGGGGTTTTTTAAAGGGAAAACCCCCTTTTAAAATTTAAACAATAAATGTGAAAGAACACGGGGGCCCGATCCTTCGTCCATTCTCCCCGGTAGGGGTACCCCTCTGGGGGGCCAGCCGGGGGTTTTTTTTCCGGGGGTTCGGGCCCCCATTTATCGGGAAAAACCTAACACCCCCCAAGTGGCCTTTTTCTCTTTTTTAAAGACAAACCCCGTCTAAAACCCCGCTTGGGGTTTCAAAAATTTAAGCAAGAGGGGGGGGGTCCGGGGGTGGGGTTTTTGGGGGTGGGTGCTTAAATTTTTCCCCAAACATAGTGTCCCCTTTTGTACTTATCTTTCAAAAAACCCCTCTCCAAAACCCCCCCCCGGGGGTGTCCTTCTGCAAACGGGAAAAAAACCCTTTTTTTTTTAGGCCCTTTTCCCCCTTTTAAAGGCTCCCTTTTTAGGGGTCTCAGGGTTTTTTTTAAAAAAGACCCCTAAACCCCGGGGCAAATGGCCCCACTCCGGAGAAAAAAAAAATTTTCCCCCCGGGGGCCCGGGGGGTTTTCAGGAAATTAAGTGAAAACCCCAAACCCCCCTTTAGGGGCGTCCCAGCGCCCCTTTTTAAGAAAACCCGCTCTTGGGGTAAAATTTTTTGATGCGGGGGTTTTTTAAAAAAGTGATTTCGGGTTTCCCCCCCGTTCTGTTTGTTTTTTTTGGCCCCCCCCCCTTTAAGGCTATTTTAAAAGGGGGGCGGGGAATGTTGCCGCGGGGCAAAGGGCGAGAGG
Source organism: Phrynocephalus vlangalii (assembly GCA_037367305.1). Taxonomy (NCBI): domain Eukaryota; kingdom Metazoa; phylum Chordata; class Lepidosauria; order Squamata; family Agamidae; genus Phrynocephalus; species Phrynocephalus vlangalii. The sequence goes on along the minus strand of JAWVWN010006201.1, from coordinate 17,328 downwards.
CAAAGGGAGGTGAGCCACTCTCTTTTCTTTTTTTTTTCCCCTCCCTCCCCTCACCGGGCCACCCCCCCAAAAGTGCAGGGGGGGGGGGGAAAGAAGGGGAACGAAAAAAAAACCCGCTAAGATCTCGGTCCAAATTTTAAAGGGGGCCCCAACGGATTTTGGGGCCCCCGGGGTTTAAAAGGCCCTAAAGAAGTTTTTTTGAAAAAAAAGGGCTCCACTAAGGGAAAAAAAAAAAAAAAAGGGGTTTTGGGGGGCATTTGGGGGGCCCATTAAAAAAAAAAGCAAAAGTAGACGGGGGGCGTTACCTTCATAATCCTCTAGAAAAAAAAAAAAAAAAATTTTTGCTGGAGCTTTTGGGAGTGACCCCCTTTTTAAAAAAGCATTTTAGAACCCAAAAAACTTTGGTACCCATGTTTGAACTGGCCTGTCCATCCCAGCCCCTTGGCCCCCAGCCCCCTGGCATCCTTTTCCCCCAAAGGGGGAACGTTTAAAACCCCCCTTGGAAAATGACTCCCCCCCCATTTTTGGACTTCGAAACTGCTTTAAAAAAGAAGCTTGCCCCCTAAAAGTCGGAACTTTTTTTTATTTTTTTTTTGGGCAGACTATAAAGGGGATAACCCTAGTCTAGTTAAAAGGGCCCGCCCAAAAGGTACCCGGGGGCCCCCCCCGGTACCCCCCTGGCCATCTTTTTTAAAAAAAAATGAGGGGGTAATTCTCCACCCCCCCCCCCCCCATCCCCAAAGGGCCCCCAAAATTGGGCCCCGCAAAGTTCTGGGGGCTGCCAGCCCCACTGCCCCCAGCCGGCGGGGCAGTTAAGGCCATGGCGCTTTGGGAAAACTGTTCCCACCAGAACAATTAATTGGTTTTCAATCCTTTTTCCTTTTTGGGAAACCCTTTTTTATTTAAAAAAAATTTTTTTTTTTTATGAGCAGGGGTTTTCCCCGGGCGGATAAATATTGTAAGTAGAGGTTTTATTTTTGTACCCCCGGGGGGCCCTTTTTGGGGCCGGGAAAAAAAATAGACCTGGGCCCCCGTTCAAAGTTGAACACCCCCGGTCAAAAGTTTTTTTTAATGGAAGTGAAACCAAACAATTTTTGGGGGAAATTTTCCCCTCCCCCCCCTTTTTCCCTCCCACATTTCCCCGGGAAAAAGGGGGGGGGAGGGGGGGGGGGGGTAGGGGGGGAGGGGGGGTGGGGGCCCAAAAAGGGGGACCCCCTTTAGCAGCTCACCCCGCATATTTTTAAATTTTTGGGGTCCAGACCCAATATATGCGGTAACTTTTAGGAAAAAACAAAAAATTTCCCCCAATTGTTTTTTTTAACAATTTCCTATTGGGTGTTTTTTGGGCAGGAATTTTTGGAAACCCCCCTTCCTTTTTTTTTTTTTTTAAAGAAAAAGGGGAAACCCCCAAACCCCCCTCCTGCTTTAAAAAACAAGGAAATCCCCCAGGCGTACGCGGGGTAGGCAAAAGGGGGGAAAAAAAAGGGGTACCCCTTTCCCATGGAAATTTTTTTTTTTCAAAAAAAAAAAAAAAAATCTCATGTAAAAAAACCCCAAATTTTTTAGGCGGCGGGGCCCCAACGAAATTCCAAAACGGGAAAGAAAGATTTTAAAAGGGGTGGAAAACCCTTTTGGGGTTTTTCCCGTTTTTTTTGGGGCCGCAATTTTCCGGGGAATTTCCCCAAACCAAAAAGGGCCAAAAGGGAAAAAAGGGGTGGGGGAGCTTTCAGCCCAAAAAAAATCGGGTTTTTTTAGTAGGAAAAAAAATAAAAAAGGAAAAAAGGGGGGGGCCCCCAAAAAACAAAGAGAGACATGGACGATTTTGGGGCCTTAATCCGCTGGTTTTCCCCCCAGGCACCTTCCAGATGCCTAAAACCCCCGGGGGGGGGGGGCCACCGGGGTGCGCTTCCCCCTTTTTTTTTTCCCGTTAAAAAAACCACTTTTTCATTTTGGGGTAAAAAGCCACGTTTGATGGCATCGGGTGCCGGAAAATCCATCCTGATGACCCGGGGTTTTAAAGGGGAACCCCCTCAGCTCCTCCTTCTTGCCCCCCCGGAACCTAAAAAAAGGGAAAATTCCCCTTTTGTTTTAAACCCAAAAACTCATCCCGGCCCGGGGGTCCTTTAATTCTCAGAACTTTTGGGCCCCCGGCCCAAGAAAGAAAAACCGAGTTCCTCTTCCACCAAAAACCCCCCAGCTGCTCCGTTCAGCACAGCACTCAGCACCCCCTTTCTCCCCCGGGTACGCTAAAATTTGGCGGGGCCCCCCCCATGTTACCAGTGCCCCCCTGCACTGTATTTGTTTCTTTAAAAAAATGGAATTTTTATTCCAGCCCTTTTTGGTTTTCCCAAAGAGGGCTGGGTGGGAAAATTGCCATAAAATATAAAATTGACAAAATTTTTTTGTTTTTTTATTTAACAAGTGAACAGAGAATTTGAAAATGGATCAGTCAAAAAGCGTGTCATGATGTTAGCCACAATTTGCAAGGGATTAGAAATCATTTGGAGGTTAAAGTGATTTAGCACAGGGGGAATATTTTAAGACATCATGGTGTGAAAAATTTTGGGGGTTTGGGTTAAAATCATGTCTGATACCCCCTAAATTTTCCCTATAAGAACTGGAGGTAAAACGTTAAATTGGGGATTTTTTTGGGGTTGGGGAAAAACAGAACCCCAAAATCTGTTGTTGTATTTTTTGATATTGCGGGGTGTTATGCTTTTGTATATTTGCTGAAAAATTTTAAAAAAAAGGGGAGTTTTTATTCTAAGCCATGTTTTTTTGTCTCTCCGTTTCTGGGTTTTAAAAATACTTAAAAACAAAAAAATTTTAAACACTTTACTACATGCTATGCTGCTAAGTTTTTTTTAAAATTCTCTGCAAAACACATGCTTTTTTTAACATTTTTCTAATAAATTAATTATTTGTTAAAAGGAAATTTTTTTTCCCCAAAAAAGTTTTCAGGCCTCCTCTCCGGTTGTGAAAAAAAAATTTTCCCCCCCCTTTTTTTCTGAACAACCTCCCCCCCCCCCGTGAACGGGTTTATAAAAAGGAGGCTTTTTTCCCCAAAAAAACCCCTAAAGGGGGGGAAAAAAGAAAAAAAAAATTAAAAAAGGGGGGGGGGGGGAAAAGGGACCCCCCTCCTTTTTGGGGGCCCTTTTTGTACCCCCCCCCCAAAAAAACCCCGCCGAAAAAGGGCTCCCCACCAAAAAATTTAAGAAATTACAGATAAAAATTTGCACCCGCCCACCAAAGGGGGCCCCCCCACGCACTTTTCAGATACCTGTTTTTGGGGGAAAAGGTGAAAATTCCCTGAAAAAAGGAAAAAAACGTAGGGGACTGTCCGGCTTTTTTTTTTTCCCCTGTTAGTTTTTTTTTGCCCCCCGCCCCTTTAAGAGTTTCGAATGTTTTTCCGGGGAAAACAGCAGAAGGGGGGTAGCGGTTTTTTTTTTTTCCTTTTTTTCTCCCCCCCACGAAGCCAGCACCAGGACCCCCGGGGGGGGTTTTGGGAACGCGGGAAACATGCCCCCCCCTTTTAAATCTCGGGCCCCCAAAATTAAATTTGGCCGGGGTTTTTTGGGGGTCGGTAAAAGGGGCCCTTGGACTGGTTTTTCCCTAGCTCCCCCCCCCTTTTGGGGCACCCCCCCCTTTGACAACGGCTTGCTTTGTCACCCCTAGAGGAGGGGGGGGGAACGGGGGGGTTTTTCGGGGGTTCGTGACAGTTCGCTTATGGTCCAAACAGGTTTTTTGGGGCTTCCCAGCCCACGGGGTTTTCTGCTTTTTAATGGCCCCTGTTGGAGGAGGCGGGGGGGGGGAAACCCCAAAAACCCCCCACAGGGCCCCAGAAAAAGAACCGGGGACGAACCATCAAAACCACGGGGGTTTGCCCCCCACTTTTTGTAAAACCCCCTGGATCCCCCGCCTGGGGAACTGCACAGGGCCCAAAAACCCTTTTAAACGAAGTGGGGATCCCAAAATCTCAAAGGGGGGACCCCCCGGTTGGATAATCTCATTTTTGGGTTAAATTTTAGGCTCATCAGGGAAAAAATTTTTGATGGGCTCTAAGATCCGGGCAGTGATCTGGGGGGCCCCAAGAAGAAAAAAAGGGGGAAAAAGGCTAAAGGGCCCCAAAAGGGACAATTTTTTTAAATTTTTGCATTGACGCTAAAGGGAAAAAAAATTTTTAAAAAAACCCCCCCAAACTTTTTGGAATGGATGGGGGGGGAAAACCCCAAAGAAACAGGGGAAAAGTCCGATTCATGAATTTGCGCCCCGGGGGCCTTTTTTGTCTTCTTTCAATATCCCCTTAGTCGCCCCGAGGCTGAACCTTTTTCTAAATATAGTTTTTGGGAAAAAAAGGGGGCCCCTGGTCTGTTTATCATGTCCCCTGAGGGCTCGGGCTGGAAAAAATTTGGGGTCCCTTTTTTTTTTTTCTCGGGAAAAACGATCCCCTTAAAAACATAAGAAAGCCCTGCTGGATCGGGCCCAAAAGGGCCCCCAAAAGTCCCTTCCTGTTTCTACGTGGCCCCCCAGATGCTTTTGGGGGGCGAAAAGAGACTTGATATTGTCTCCTGTACCACTCCACTGTATCGGGGCCCTTGAAGCCCCGGTTTTAAAAAACCTGGATTACACATCTCCTTTTATGGTTTGAAACCCCCGTGATTGACTTTTCCCCCCAGGAATTTTTTCCAATCCCCTTTTGAAGGAAACCAGGGGGCCAATGCCATCACCACATCCTGTGGGAGGGGAAATTCCACAGACCCCCCAACACACTGGGGGGTTTTAAAAAAAATTTTTTTTTTTCTGTTCTCAAAAATCCCCGGCCTCAATTTGAGTGGATTTCCCCTTTGTTCTGGTATTTTTTTGGGGGGAAAAGGGGGGGAGCTTTTTTCTATCCCACTTTTCTAAAGCCCGCAATTTTTTTTTACTCTAATCCCTATCCCCCCCCCAGGGCCTTTTTTTTTCCCCCTAAAAAAGCCCCAAATTTTTTTAGCCCCTTTTCCCCCAAAAGGGGTTTTCCCCCCCCCCGTAATTTATTTTGTTTTCTCTCTTTTCCATCGCTTTTGGGGAAAAATTAAAAAACCCCCCCCAAAATACTGTAAGCGGGTGAGAGTACAGATCAGCAACACGCCAAAAAAAAAAAAGTCTAGGGGTTTTTCCCCCGACATATTTTAAACTTTTGAATGACAGGGGGAAAAAAAGTTCTGAAACAACAAGTCCTTTTCTAAAAAGGGGGGAATCTTTGGGGGGGGTTTTTGGCCCTTTTCCCCCAAACTCTTGGCTTTTTTTTCTTTAAAAAAGAATGTCCCCTTTCTAGCCTTTCAAATACGAAAAAAAAAGGGGGATATACGCTCGTTTCTCTAGAAAAAATTTTTTTATTTGAATGTGAATCTGGGGCAACCTGGGGAAAAAGGGCCCAAGTGTGGGGCTAAGGGCCCCCCCCCCCAGTGTCTCATTTTTTCTTTTCTATGTCTTTTTGGTTTTTTTTTAATTGTCGCCCCCCCAAGGGGAAAAATTAAAAAAAACCCCAGTTCACTAAAAAATTGGGGGGGGAAGGTAGGAGTCCCAGCCTATTCCCTAATTTTTTTAGGGGGATCATGGGGTATAATTTATAACCAAATCAAAATTTTTAAAAAAGCTCATTTTTAAGAACAGGAAAAGTCATGGGGCCCCCAATTTTGTGTATTGTTTTTGGGGGAAAAAGTCGAACATGTGGGGGCGGTATTTTAAAACACCTTTTAAAAAAATTCATTTTAAAAAAAGGGGCCCAAAATTTTTTTAAAACACAGGGGGAACCCCCCGGGGGCAAGCTGCTTTTTTTTTAAAAAACAAAAACCTGCTCTGGCAGCTCGGGGTGGGCAAAAGAGGAAGGAAGAGAGGCACCCTTTTTCAATTTTTTTTTTTTCCCTTTTTCCCCCCTTTCGGGGGACATCTGTTGCTTTTTCCCTTTTGGTGGGGCCACCCAGCCTTTTAAAAAGCTTCCATCCCCCCCGGGGGAAAAAGGCAAAAGTTTCCCCAAACAAAAGGGGGGCAGGGGGGGGCCCCGTGTTGTCCCCTTCCCCGGTCCCTGGTGCCTCCCTTTCCCCGGCAGATCGAGTGTTCGGGGCAGGGGGTTTCCTGCTCCGGGGGTGGGGGGGCCCAAACCCCTTGGGGAAAACATGGGGGCTTGGCCCCTTTTTTGGCCTTTTAAGGGAAAAATTTTCCCGGCCCCCCTGTAATGTGGCTGCCCCTTTTTTAAAAAGGGGGACGAACGCTGGTTGGGCGATTCGTCCGTTTTTCTGAAAAAGGGGAAAAAGCTTTTTTGGGGGATCTAAACCCGCCCCCTTTTTTGGGAGGGTTCACTCAGAACAGCCGGTGATGTACCGGGGCTCTGATTGGGGCCCTGCCAGAGGGGGTGGGACCAAAAGCGCCAAAAAAAACCCCTTCAGCTGATCAACAAACTGGCACGAATCGCCCAACCTTTTGGGTTTGTTTTCCTTTTCCCCCTCCCCTCCCGTAAAAAAACTGGGCTCAGTTTTTTAACTGCCCCTGGAATAGGTTTCCTATACTTTTCTTCGTCTTTATTGTCACCCTTCCCCCTTTCCAAAACATTATGTTTTTTTTTTTGTTTTTTTCCGTTTTTCCCCGGAAAATTTTAAACAGTGTTATATTAATTTTTGCTCCCAAAAAATGCGAAGGGTTTTTTTTAGGGGGTGGGGGTTTTTTTTCCCCCAAAAAGAATACGGGACACATTTATTGTTATCCCCTTTTTTTTGGGGAAAAGGCCTTATTTTCGGGGGGTGCCTTATTTTGGGGGAAACAGGGGGGCCCCCAGGATAGCCATAACGGCCTTCCTAAACGATGTAAAAAATTCAGTTTCCCCCCAGCTTGGGGCCCCCCCGGGCAAAGGGGGGGGGTGGGCACAGTAGTCCCCCAAACTCCAAGGAAAACCCCACCTCCTTGCTCCTTTTTGTCAAACCCCTAGGGGGAGGGGGGAAAAAAGTTTTTTGGGGCCCCCCCCCCTATTGCAAGAGTGTCTGCTTAATTTTGGGGCTTTTCAAAATTTTTTTTTTTACTTTCTACACAGGGCCCCTGTATCCAAATGTAGTTATTCCCCGGGTTTCTCTTTCCGGGGAGTTTACTGCCCGCCCTATTACAACATACAAGGGCACTCCTAGTGGCCTTTGTCCCCCAATCCTTGGAGGGGTTAAAAATTTTAAAAGGGTTTTTTTAACCCCAGGGGTTTTTTTTTTTTCCACGGTATATTATGGAAAAACCCCCCCCCCCCGGGGTTTTTGGGGTCCTTTTTAATCCCCTTTAAAGGGGGAGAAAAGGAAAAAAAAAGGACAGCCATCTAAGGTGCGGGGAAAAATTTAAACCCCCGCACCCCCCTATGGCTTTTGTTGCCCCAAAAAATAATCAGTGAGAGCAACCCTGCGAACTGGGCCCCTTTCCCTTTTGGGGGGTTTTAAAAAAGCAGATTTCTCCTTAAACCCCCGGGGCCCCCGGGGGTTTTTTTTCGACCCTTTCCCCCAAAATTGGGGGGGCAAAAATTTTAAAATTTGGAAAACCCCCGGAATTTTGGTGGTTTTTCGCTCTTGGGGGGTGTTTTTCCCAAAAATCCTTTTTTCCTTTTTGCGTGGGGGAGGAGAAAAAAGGGGGGAAAAAAAACAGGCCCCCTTCCTTTGCTGGTCAAAGCAGGGGCCCCCCCGTGATTCCTGCTTTAAAGGGGGGGCGGGGACAAAACAAAAAAAACCCCCAAACGAGAGAGCTGGCATTTTTCCCCTTTTCAATCCCCATTGGAATTTTTTTTTTTTCCCCCCGGGTCCAGGGGAAAATTTAAAAAAAGGGGGCTGGGGGGGGTTAGGTGGGGGGTGGTCAAAAAATTTTTTTAAAAGTCCGGAGCGGGTGGGGGAAAAAAATTTTTTAAACCCCCCGGGGGGTGGGGGCCCCCTTTTTTTCAGATTTTAGGGGTCAAGTTAAAAAACGGGGCCCCCCCAAAAACTGAAGCCCCAAAACCCCCCGCTTTGATCAGACTCATGGGTCTGTCCAATCCAAAGGGGGCCCCCTTCTGGTATCCATAAACCAATGGTTTTTTGGCAGACATGTATGGAGGCCAAAAACTCTGAAGGGGGAATTTCCCTTTGGGGGATCCCCCCAACTGCTGCGTCCTTTCCTCCTACAACCAAAAACACCCCGGGGTAAGATAAAAACAAAACCCCCCGTCGGGGGGGTTTCCCTTTAAAATTGGGAAAAAATTTATGGGGGAGTGGAAAAAAAACTCACGTCACTGCAAGGAAAAAAAAGGGGGGAGAAAAAGGGGAGATAGTTTAGTGTGGCAAAAACACAGCCACTTCTTCCCCCAAAAAAGGGGGTTTTGGGAAAAAATGTTCTTTTCCCCCGGCAAAGGAGATAAATCTTCCCCCTTTTTCCCCTTTTTTTCCATTCGTTGCAAAAAGCGCAAAAAAAAAAAAAACCCCAAAAACAGTTTCAAAGAAAAACCCCCCACCCCTGTTTCCCCTTTGGTTTTTTTTTTTCATCTTCCGGCATTACCAAGTCTTTATATAGCCTGGCTGCAGAGGGCAAAGGCAAAAAAGGGGGGGAAAAAAAGGGAAACCGAGAAAAAAAAAGGCGATCGGGGAAATTTTGGCAACAAAGAAAAAAGGGGGAGAAAAAATGTAAAAAAATTTTCAGCGAAAAAAATTTTAAATTCCCCAAAAATAAATTTTAAAAAAAAGTAAAAAACCCCAAAAAACCCTTTTCCCCCAACTTTTTGGGGGGGGAAAAAAACCCCCGGGAAGCAAGGGGGATGACATAAAAAAAAAAAAAAGGGAAATTTAAGGGGGAAAAAAAGGGAAAACCCATGGGAAAAAGGGGGGTTTTCCCCCCCATCCCCCCCCAATCAAAAAAACCCCCCGCTTTCCTCAGGCATTTTTTTTTTGCCCTTTGTGGGGGGAAATTTCAGGAAAAAAAAAATAAACGGGTACACAAGCAAGAAACCCCCCCCCAAGGGGCCCCTTTAACAGCGAGTCCGGGGGCATAGTGTGCAAACAGACCTGGAATTATAGCCCAAAAAAAAAGATCTAAAAGGGAAAGGCTGGCAAAGGGAAAAAAATCGTTTTTCCCCCGCCCAAAAAAATTTGGGTTTTACAGATTTTACCTCAAGTTTTTAAAAAGGCCTTTACCAGGGGAAATTTTTTTTAATTTTTGGTCAAATTTTTGGGGATTTTTTCCCCCCTTTTTTCCCATATTACGAGGGGAACCGAAAAATGTGGAAACCCCAATGTCAAAAAATTTTTTCCCCCTTTTTTTTTTTTCCCCAAATCTAAAGTATCCATCAGGCTTAAAAATTAGGGTTTCCCCCTTTTTTAAAAAAAAAAAAAAACTTTTAGGGCCCCCAAAATTTCAGATTTTTCCCCTTTTTTCTTTTTTTTGGGTTTTAAATGTGTGTCACGTTTGCAAAGTTGCTAATTTTTTAAAAAAAACCCAAAACATGAAAAAAATTTGGGTATATGTAAAGGAGATCAAAAACTATGACTTCTGTATCAGTCCCCCCCCCCCTTTTCCCTTTTGGGGGGTTTGGGGATTTTTCAGTCCCCTACATTGCGGGATCGTTTTTTAAACCGGGCCCGGGGGGGGGGGGGGGGGATTGGTCGCTCCATCACCCCCCCCCCCCGCACTCCGAAAAAACCTCGGGGGCTAGCCCCGGGGGGGAAAAACAGCCCCCTTTTTCCCCGGGCCCCCCCCCCGGGGCCTCCGGGGGGACCCCCGGGGCGGAAAAAGCTATGGGGGGGGGGCAAAAAGGGGCGCTCCGCACCGCCCCCATGCTTTTCCCCCAGGCTTTTGGGGCAGGCGGTTTCACCGCCCCCCCCCCCCCCCCCCCCCGTTGCCACATATCACGGATTTTTTTTTTGGGTCGCGGGTGGGGGGGGGTCCCCCCCCCCCCCCTGATTTGGCGGGGGGTTTTTTTTATTCTGTATTTTTATTTTACTATTTTTTTAAAAAATTTTTATAAAATTTTTTTTTTTTTATTTTGGGTTTTTAAAGGGGATAGGGGGAAACAATAAAAGGGCTACTTTTGCTTTTTACTTAACCACCAGAATTTTTGTTCTCAAACGAGGGGGGTACATTTTTTTTAAAAAAAAAGGGGGGGTTCCGGGCAAAGGGGGGGAAAAAATTTTTGCTTTTGTGGGGGGGCAAAAATGCAAAAAAAAAAATATTTTGGGGAAAAGGGGGAATTTTTTCTAATTTTTCCCTTTAAAATTTTTTATCCCAAAAATTTTGATGGGGGGGCCCCAAAATTTTTAAAAAAACTTAAAAAAATTTCAAAAATTACGGGGGAAAGGGGGGGGGTTCCTTTTCCCCCTTTTTCTTTTTTTCCCCATATAAAAAAACCAAAAACCCTTTTTTTTTTTTAGTCAAAAGTTTTTTAACAAAACATAGTCTTATACAAAAAAAAAAAATGTTTTGGGGGGGAAAATTTTTTTTTTTTCCAGGGAAGGGGCTCTCGGGAGCAGCCCCAAACCCCCCGGAACATGGTGCTTTCAAGGGTAAACGTGGTTTTTATCCAAAACCAAAACCCCCCCTTTTGGCAAAGCAAAAAAATTTTGCTTTTATACCCCCCCTACCACTACAAGTATCTCTGGGGGCGGTTTTCATTTTTTTAAATTTAAAAATGTGCAGGGTACAATTGCCCCTCCCCCCCCCCGAGTGGGTACCATTTTTTCCGACCCCCGGAAAGATGGGGAAATGAGGGAACCTTGAGCCTCTACCCCCGGGGGGAACCCATCGTGAGCACAGTTTTACTGCACACAGGCATTTTCCAAGCGCCATGAGGGAACCCCCCCGTCCCCTTCTTAATCTTTTCCTAGGCGTTCCTGTCCAACCCTGGGAAAAACTGAGAAGGTTTTTTGGGGGTTTCCCTTTAAAAACCTCCCCCCTTGGGGTTTTTTTTAGGGAAAATTTTTTACTAGGAAACTAGATATGAAATCTTTTTTCCCAAAAATTTTTATCAAAGGGTTGAATAAATTTTTTTTCTTTCTTTTCTTTTTTTTAAAAAAAAAAGTTATTTTGCTTTTATTTGTTTTTTTATTGTTAATTATGATTAAACCCCAAACGTGGTGGGCCATGGGACTAAGGTCTGAAACTTTTGGCTGCAAAGTCGGCAGCTTGGCGGTTCGAATCCCGGGGGCCACGCAGAGGAGCGGGGCTTCCCCCTGTTCACCCCCCCCCTTTCCAAAAACCCAGCTTCGAAAGGTTTTTAAAGGGGGAAGTAGATAATGGGTTTTCCGCCGTAAAAAGGGGGGAAGGTTTTAAAAAAAAAAGTTTTTCCCCCTTTACCCCTCCCCCGGGCCCCATGCCCCTGGACTTGCACACCCCGGCCTTCCGGTTTGGGGAAAATGGAGATAACCCGCCCCCGGGGTCGGAAAAACAAAAGAGAAGCATGTCCCGGGGGGGAAAACCCTTTTTTCCTTTTATAGATTCTTTTTTTTTCCCCCTTTTTATTTTTTTAGAGCATTTTTTTACCCAAAAAAATTCCGGGGGCGTCCAACCAAAAATTGGGGAATAAAAGGTTTTTTTAATTTTTGGGCTTCCCCCCCCTTTTTCAATGACCCCCCTTTCCCTTCCCCCGGGGTTTTGCCACCCTCCCCACCCCCAGGGTCCCCCCCTCCCGAAAGAGCCCCAAAATAGCAACCACAGCCATCTTTTTTTTCCCCCGGGAAAATTCGAGACACAGGGGCCCCCCCGGGGGCACAAATTCTCCCCCTTTGGTTTTTTCCCCCCCTCCCGGGCGGGCTGGGGGAAGCAGGGAGTAAGGTGGCCGCCCCAGGGGGCCAAAAAAACCCCAAAGGTCGGAGCCCCCTGAAAGTTAGCGTTGGACCCCCCAAAACCCCCCCGTCCACCCCAAAAAGTAAACCCCCCCCAAATTTTCCCTTTGGGGCCTCTATTTTCCCGCCCCCCGGGGGCCCCTTTTTTCAGGGGGCAGATTTTTTCCCCGGCAGCATCTTTTTTAAAAAAACCCCCCGAGGTCGGGAAAAAGCCTCTGCTTAGAAAACCCCCCGGGAGAGGGGTGCCCCAAGGGGGGGAACAGGGGGGTGTAAGAACCAATAGAGATTCCGTTCTGCCTACTGTGAGTGCAGGAAGCGGGAAAAATGGGGGGTTTTCGTTTTTTATCTGCAAAAAAAACCCGCTCTACTCCATTTAATTTCAGGGGGGAAAGCGTGGCTCCCCCCCCCCTTGATACGCACCCCGGGCAAAAATTTTTTAAAAAACCCCTTCCCACACCCCAACTCATAAGCTTCAAAAAAAATCTGTTATGAAAGGATAATCAAGTTACATTTTAAAAAAGGAAGCAAAGTTTTTTTTTCCGGGACCCCAAAAAATAAACTTTTTTTTTTTTCAGGGGGACATTTTTTGGGGGGAATCTTTCATTTTTTTTGGGAAACCCCTTTTTTTAGGCCTTTGGGGTTTTAAAAAAGGGGGGAAAACAATGGAAAAAAACAGGGCAACTAATTACTTCCCCTAGGGGGAAAAGCATTGATGACAAATTTCTTTTAAGAGAAAAAAAAAAGTAAAGGGGTTTCCCCCCCCAAATTTTGGGGGTAGTTTTTTTCCGACTCTAGGGCAAAGCTCCCCCCCGGATTCAAGCCAAGGCCGGTTTCTGGGCTAGTCCCCCGGGGCCCCCAGGCCCCCGGGCCCCCCGGGGCAAGGAAACATGTTTTAAAACCTTCCCCCAAATTTTTTTTACGGAACCTATTTTTTAAATTGCATTTTTTAAAAATTTCGAAAAAGGGGGGGTTGGCAGGAGCTGGGGGTGAAAAAAAAGGGGCCGCTCCCGCTGCTGGGACCCGGGATTTTTTAACCGCTGATTGCCGACTTTTTTTGTCAACATTTTCGGACCCCTTTTTTTCCCCTGGCCAAACACCCCCTGTATTTGAAGTTTTGACATGGATTTTGGAAGCAAACCGTTTTTTGAAAAATTGTTTCCAAACTTGGGAAACCCCTTTTTGTAGGAAGTTAAAAAAACAAAAAAAAGGACAATTCCCCCGGGTTAAAGGGGTTTTTCTCCCCTTAGGGGGGTTATCTTCACTAGCCCCAAAAAGGGGGGGGTTTTTTTCCCCCCCGGGGAGTCTTCGGCCCCCCCCGGGGAACAGCAAGGGAATTTTTCCCCCCCCCCCCCCCCAAAAATTTTTTCAATTCTAAGGAGGGGGGAAAATTTTTTTTATTCCCAAAAAAACAAAAATCCCACCGCCCATTTTCACACGATTGGTGGGGTTTTTAAAAATGCCCCGTGGCACAAACCTCCCAGATGTGAGGCCTCAAAAAAAGAGGTCCTACACAAGTCCTTGCAGCCCCCGAGAGTGTGCCCTTTCTCCCCCTAAAGGGAAAAAAATGGGGCCAAAAATTTTCCCCCCCAAGGAATCCCCCCCTTCCTCCCCCCCCTTTTTTTTTATCTCCCCCTCCTCTCCTCTCTCTCTCTTCTTTTAAACACACACAAACAGCCGTGCTGTTTTTAAAAAGCATAACAAATTTTAAATAATCGGGAAAGGGGTTTTTTCTGCGGGGGTTTTCCTCTGCATTCTAAATTCCAAAGGCCCCGGGGAATTTTTTTTTCCCCCACCAGACCTACTGGCCCCTTTTAAAAAGGGCCCTTTTTTTACAGGGCCCCCTAAATCCGCTGGCCCCCCTTTTAAAAATTTGGACCAGAGTTTTTGGGGGTTTTTTGGGGGTTTTCGCTTTTTTTCCTTTTGGGGTTCCCCCCCCCACCCCCCCCCGCACTTGGCTGCTGGGCGGTGAGGGGGGGGGAAAAAAAAGGAAAAAAGAATCCCCCTCACCCCCTTTTTGCCCCCCCGGGACTGCATTCCCCGTTCTCTTAAAGGGGGGGGGGGAAAAAAAAGGGAAAACAGAAGCAAGAGAGCCGGGCAGTGGAATACGTTATATCCCACGGGGAATTTTTTTCACCTCCAAACGGGCCCCCTTTGGGAAAAAATGCCGGGGTTTTCCTTGGGGGGGGCGGGGTTTTGAAAATTAAAATTTTTTGTAAACTCCGGAGCTGGTGGGGAAAAAAAATTTTTTGCTCCGGGGGCGGGGGAAACCAAATTTTTCGGGGAGTTTGGGGGCGTGTAAAAAAGGGGAAAAGGGAAAAACCCCAAAAACCCCCCCCCCCCCCGGGAAAAAAAAAAAGAAAAAAAAGAAAAAAAAAGTAAAAATTTCCCCTCCGGGAAACCCCGCCCAATGGAGCCAGAAAAACGGCCCCCCCCCCTTTTTCTGGGATAAAACCCCTTTTTTCCCCCGCATCTCAACTATTCCTAAAGGTGGGGGTTTTTTTTTTTCCCCTTGTGGGTGAGAGAATGGGGGGAACTTTAAAAGGGGAAATGGAAAAAAAAAGAACCCATATGGGGGCAAGCACATAAAACCCCTGCAAAAAAGGCAAAGGGAATTTAAATCGGCCCCTGGCCCACAGAACAAATTTGGAACGCCCCCAGGTAGGTCAAAATGGAGAGGGGCCCCAAACCCTTTGGGGTCCGGAAAAAACCCCGGTTTTTTGGGCCCCCTTTTTCCCCCCCCAGCCCCGCCCCGGCCCTCCACTCAGCGCTGGCGTGGCTGTTTTTTCCCTCCTCTTTACACTTTGGGGTCATTTCCCGCAGGAGAGCTGTGGGCCTTTTCCTCCCCCTTTCTGGCAGCCATCCACTCGGGGGAGGAGGGGGGAGGGGGGGGGGGATGCTGGCAGCGGGGAAGGAGTGCCGCGCCCTGTGGTCTGGCCCCAAAAGAACCCAGCACAACCCCCCGAAGGGGGTTCGTGCCCATCTCTTGTCCCAAAAGCAAGACCCGATCAGTTTCTGGCCCCTTATTTCAAAGGGGGGAATTTGGGGGCTCAGGGGGTAGAGCGTAAAAATTTTTGGGGTACAAAGATCGGCCGCTCGGCGGGGTTTGAATCTGGGTGCCACGGGGCAGGCGACTCCCCTTTTAAAACCCCACCCGCCAACCTAGCAAACCAACGCAAAGCAAAGTGTTCCTTATATACCCCCCCATCCATTAAAGTCCTTGGGGAGTTTACAAATTTTAAATACAGTAAAGCAGGCAAAAACATTGCCCCCCCCAACAAGGGGGTACTTTATTTTACCGCCCCCGGAAGGGGAAGGCTGAGGGGAACCTTGACCCCCGGGTACCGGGGGTTGAACCCCGGGGCTGACACAGTTTTCCCCACAGGAAGGGATTTAACCTCGTCCCCAAAACTTTTTTAAAGCAAGAAATGCAAAGATAAATGGGGAAAGCTGAAAAAAAAACCGGGGAAATAAAACTGTTTTTGCTTGCAGCCAGCCGGCCCCCATGGCCGGACTTGGGGACAAGACGGGGTCTTCGGCCCTTTAATTTGGAGTTTGGGACCGCCCCTAGATGGGGCCGACTACACCATTGTTTGGGGGGGAACCCTTTTTAAAACCCTTTTTAAAAAAGGACAGGGGCAGATTTTTTAAGGGAAAATTTTCCCAAAAGCCAATCCTCGGGGAAACCCTTTTAAAACATCTTTTTAAATTGAGGGGCACATTTAATGGGAGTTTTGAACCCCCGTGTTACATCATTTAAATTTTTGAACAGAGGAGTTCTCAACGCCTTGTATGGGTTTAGGTGGGGTTTTAATTTTATTTTTTCAGACCCCAGAGATTTTAGAAATTAAATCTTTACTCGTGCTTCAACTCGAATATTTATGTTTCCGTTTTACTTTTCTTTTTTTGTTAATAAATTAATTGGTAAAAATTTTTTTTTTTAACAAACCCCCCTTTACTAAATTTAGGAGCTACCCTTAAAATTTGGGGTTTTCCCCTTTTAAAGGGCAACAAAATAGGGTTAAGTAAATAAATAGGATGGCCCCCTTTAAACATCTCCTGTATGCTTATTTTGGCAAAAGAAAGGGAAAAAAAAACCCCGTGAGAAAAATCCCAAAGGCCCCTTTTGGGCCCGAATTTGTAACTCACCCCCAACAGCAAAATTTTTTTTTTTTTTTGCCCTCCCCCCGGGGGTTTTTTTTGAAACCGGCTTCATAATTCTTTTTCAACTTTTGGGCCCCCCAATTTTTTTGCGTCTTTGGGCAGGTTTTCAGCTTGGTAATGAAAGAGAAAAAAGGGGAAAGGGGAGCTATTTTCACAAAACCGGACTGACAACAAAGGGTCACCGGCTTTTTTTTTGATGGGGGGGGGGTTCCCGCATGGGAGGGTTGTTTGGAAATTTGGGGGGGCCCTTGAGGTCTCTCCAACTCTTTGGGTTCATAAATTTTGTGATTCCCCAAAGGCCACCAAATTGGGCTTTTTCCCCAGCCAGTGAAAAGGACAGAAAAGGAAATTTTCCCCCTGGGGTCTGTTCTTGGAGGAGATCCAAAACCCCTCCAAAACAAGGGGAAACCCCCCCAACCCCAACAGCCACAGCAGGCACCCAACCAAAGCAAAGCTCTTGTTTTGTTTAGGATTAATAAGCGTCCTTCGGGCACTTCCCCAAATCACCCCCTTTAAGACAAAGGCTCTGCAATGCCCCTCCCCAAACTAAAATTTTTGTTTTTACTTCTTTAGGGATCTGGGGGGGAAAACCCAAAAAAATTTTTGGGATTGTTGGGTTTGACCCCCCCCATGATGAACTGTGGATCTGGGTTCAGATTTTTCTTCAGGAAAAAAAGGAGTTCTGGGGCTTCCAAATTGTAGGACTGTCCCCCCTGGGGTTTTGCCCTTGGGCGCGACCTGCAAGGGAGCCACCATGTGGTACGTTTTTCCTGCAATTGGAAAGGGTGTGTGTGTGTGTGTGAAAGGGGTTTTTTTTTTAGGGATCCTTTATTTCATACCGTTTCGGTAAGTTAGAAAAAATTTTAAAAACTTGTAAAGATTTTGAAAGAAAAACACAATTGGGGTTATGGGGAAAGGGCCCCCAAGTGAGACCTGCCCCCCGCCAATGTTGGTGACCCTTCGGCCCAATAAAAAAAATTCCTTTTCCCCCAAATTTTTTTAAATGATTATATGGGTCCTGATGGAATTTTAGTGTGTATTTTAATAACTATTGTATTTATTGTATTTAAATGTTTCATTTCTTAATTTTAAAAATTTTTGTGTTTTTGTTTTTTAAATTTCTGAATTGTTTATTCTGATTGTGACTCCCCCCGGGCCTTTGGGGATGGAAAGGGGGGAAAAAGCTATTTTAAATAAAAAAAAATAAATAAATTTAAAAAAAAATAAAAAAATAAAAATTTTCACCTACTCGCTGCTGAAAAAAGGGGTTTTGATCAGCCTAATTTATTGAACAATACTCTTGGCTGCAAATTTTAATTGTTTAGTTATTTTTTAAAAAAAAATTCTGGGCCGTTCATGTGGG
>JAWVWN010006200.1:0-23725 GCA_037367305.1 Phrynocephalus vlangalii | reverse complement strand
ATTTGTAAACCCAACCCCCTTTCAAAAATCCCATCCCTAATATCAGCTCAGAGTGTAGTAGTACAGGTATCAGGGAATGGGTGAGATTTCTGTAATTCACAATGTTGCAGTGGGTGCCCAAGGGTTATGAAATTCAGATAACGACCCTCTGGACACTTGTATTTATCTTGGTCTTGGTCCACTTTACTGTGGCTACACACTTCTCATCAAAAAATTGAATCCCTAGCTCATTCAGCCTTGAAGCTATGTGAAAGAAGCAATTCATTTCTTCAATGAAAGGAAGATGGTACAGCATTACATAGTGAATGCAGTCAAAAAGGGAGAAACTCAATTATGTTCTGCTTTGTAACACTAAACTTTTTAATATGGTGTAACACTTATACTTATTACTCTTGGTTTCACTAAATAGTAGGGCAACCTTCTCCCCTAAAGCAAAAGGAACAAAGGCAGGGTCCCACATTTAAGTACAGAAAGCATGAGTTTCCCTCACCAATCAAAAACAGTTTTGGACAAACGTATTCCATCTTCCTTGTACACCCCTCCCCCTGTTGTTTTCCTTGAACATTTTAACAAGACTCTTCTTTCACTTTTGCCGAGGCACATGTCCCAGTAAAGTTGAAACGTTTTCAGACAGCTGTGTGTGTGTTGTTGTGTTTTTTACAGTCGGGGACCGACTCTACGTGACTCCATGTCCATGGAGTTTTCTTGGAGGAGAAACTGGAGGGTTTGCCAGTTCCTACCCCAGGGCCTACAGCAAAGCAACAATAAGGCATAGATCAAGGCATTACAGAGGAATCAACATGGGTAAATTTGGTTCACTTGAATCTGTTAGTTCTTTTTAAATTTCCTGGTCTCAGCACAGAGTAGTGGCTTTCATAGCAGGCCTCATTACTGCAGAAATTGCAGTCAAGCCTCTGCTACAACCTGAGTTCCATCTTCATGGGTTCAGGTAGGTAACTGGTGGTTGACTCAGTCTTCCATTTCCAGGGCTGGTTAAAAAAATCCCAGCTTACCGGGGAAGAAAGATTTCTTTGCTAATTTGTTGCAAACACCCCAGAGAGACTGCTCTGCATATAGGGCGCATATAGTAGAAATGTCATCATCACAAAAAAAAAAGATATGCATAAGAGAAAGATGATTACAGCTGTAAAAACGTGCCCATTAAAAAGGGATGATTATGAAAGTCAAAAGTTGGATAGATAATGGGTGGCACCCCAGAGGGGGGGAGGGGGGAAAAAGAGGGAAAGGAATGGACAAATGCAGTGTGGTGTAGCTTGCTCACACACAACCACACACACACACACACATTTTGTGGAATTATTTTGGGTGGCGTTGTCCTGGATAAAAGAATGCATCTACGGTCTTGAAAAGGTCGCCTAAATTTTTTGAAAATGGCAAAATAAAATTTTGACTTTTTAAAGAGACTCAAAAGGGGGGAGGTGCATGAGTACGAGGGGGGGGCTCGTGTTTTGGGAAAAAGTTGCTGGAAATTTACCAAAAAAAACGAAGTCACAGCCACCCCTTACAAAACGGAAAACCAAAAGGAGTGTGAGCCAACACTGAAAATTTCAGAAAAAAACTGGACAGCCACCGGCAGATCGGGGGTTTTGATTTGGTTTCTGATATAGAAAAAGTTGGACTCATGCCTTTCCCCAATCTATGTTTATGATTTCAAAAGGGGATAAAAAACATGATGCAATAAAAGTGTTATTTTTTTTTAAAAAGTTTTTACATTGGCTAACTCTTCCAGTTCATTTTAGATAGAAAGTCAAGTGGTATGTGGTTTTTTGCCGGGTTTTGCGCAAAATATTCGCTAAGGGGGGATAAATTGATTTTTGCTTAAACTAAGGCGTATTATTTATACGGTAAATACCCCTTTTAAATTATTTTAACAAATTAGGGATCAGCAAAGGCCCCAAATTGAAAAAAAACGGGTTCTGGGGGCGTGATTTCTTAAAAACCCAGAATTTATACACACCCAAACATAACTATGAGACTGGAAGAGAAGTTCCCAACGTAAATCCTTTTAAAAAAGTTTTATTCCCCACCAATCATGTTCCCAGCAGACAAAAGTGTTCCATTACAGCAGTGCACCCCTGAAAGACTATGGTAGGATAAAAAAACAGTTGTATGAAAAATTGTGTTTTTACGCAACGATGGGTCTAAAAAAGAGAGGATTAAGGGGGAAGCGACCAAAAACCCCCCCCCCCTTTTTTTTGTCTTGAAGATGCTGGTTATTAAAAAAAGGCTGCTCTTGGAGGTTATTGAGTGTGTAGAATTTATTGGTACAAGAGGTCAGATTCCTATCCAAAGGAAATACGTACACAATTTTATTTAAAAGACGACAAGGAAAGAAAGAGTGCTTTTTTATATCTTTTTGGGCTTATTTGTAGGAGGGTGATGGGGTTCGGGAATTGCGCCTTTTTTTGTGGAAAAAGGTGTTTTCTGAGAAGAGGTTGGAAAAAACTAAGAGAGGTGGCATGCCCCAAAAATGTCTAGGAGGGCAGCCCCAAAAAAAATTTACGAGGAAAGGACCCAAAAAATCCCCAAAAAGTATTTGTCCTGCCCGCGTTTTCCCTAAAAAATAAAAAGTCAACCTGTGTTTTTTTTCATACTCCTTTTTCAAATTGAAAAGTTTTAAATATTCATATTTGGAGTTTTCCCTTCACCCCCCTTCCCCACCACAGCTTTTTCAAACAGAAAAATTAGATAATGTTTTGTGGAGTGAACCAGGAAAAATTGTTTTGAAAATTAAAGAGTAAGTAACCACAGGATGGTGGATTTTAACCCTTTATCTTTAAAAAAGGTTGTTTAAACACTCAAAAAATAAACAGTTTGGGCTTTGGGAAAGCTGTTTTTGTTTCATGGTAAATGGCCAAATTTGCTGTCCGTATCCTTTGTTTTTTTTTACGTTCCCTGTGCAAACCTCTGTCTTAAACCACAATTACAAGGAAGCAAATGGTCCAGGTCTTTTTTTTTTTTGGGAAAAAGGGAAAACTGAACGGGGAAACAGAAGTCAGTCAAGGTTCGGATTTGTGCTCAAAAAACCCACATGAGGATGGAGCAACCAAATTTTGGTTCGGTTGTGGTTTGGGGAGGGTGCAAAAAAAAACCTGGAAAGATATGAATTTTTTCTGATTTTCCCTTGCAGGAAAAATAAAGGGTAAAGAAAAGGTTGCCCCACATGTGTGCTAGTTGTTGACTCTGGGGGGTGTGTATCCCCGTATTCAAGCCAAAGGCCATTTTTGTGCAAGTCCATGGCCATGTGGCCGCATGTGCAAGGAACACTGTTTTACCTTCCCATTTTTACGGGTCCCGATTTATCTACTTGTTTTTATATGCTTTCGAAATGTGGTTGGGGGCTGGGGTTTTGTGGAGCTGTCCACTCGTGCCACCTGTGATTTGAGCCCCCGGTGTGATTTTTGCACCTGGTTTTCGAAGCCTTAGTGATGAGCCATTCTGAAGTACAGGGTTTCCCTTATTACGGCAGTCACTTATGAGCAATTCGAAAGAGCGGAAAACCATTGGTGTTCAAACTGCTGCTTCAATTTTTTGATCCTCTGCCTCTTACTTTTTTTTTTTTTCCCACTTTTTTTTTTTTTTGGTTTTTTTAGTTAGGCTGCTTACTTGGGGTTTGTTTAAATCATAAATAGAGGTACCACGTATATGGACCCCAGAGCCCTCCCTGTTGTGTTTGTTATGTGTAATTTTAAACCTGGGGTGGGGAGGCTGGTGAGTTGGTCTGGGTAAAAAGGTCGGATATGACAATGACTGAACAAAACAAAAACCTTAACCTTAGAATGTGGCTGTCCATCACTTCAAAACTGGAGTACAGTGACCCTAATGGGTTTTTAAGGAAAACTGAGATAGGAGGTTTTGCCGGGGGCCTCACCCTGTTTTTTTCCCATCCCAAGCGGGGGTTTAAAACCCTGGTCTGAATCCTGCCCCAAATGCCCCTGTCCAATTGGGTGGAATAACCCGGGGATTGTTATTCCTCCTTAGGCAAAAAAGACACAAGATAGGCAGGCTAACTGGAACCAATTGGGCATTGAATTTAGTTTAGGTGTTCTCCCCATTTTTCCCCTCCCCAAAAATTTTCCAATCTCTTTGGGCCAAGCTTAACTAATGGAGCAAAAACCCTTTGGGGCGTAGTTATGATTTAATTTACTTATTAAATAAGTTGAAATTTTGTTTTTTTCATTGAATGCCCTGGTTTTTTTTTTAAGTTCCCTTATGGCAGCCAGCAATCCCCTCGGGTTTTCCCAGATTCTTTTAAACATGGGCCCTTTCAGTAAGAAGCAGGGCAGCTGGAGAAGGTGCATTTGAAAGAAATGTAAAAAATGAAAAAAAGTGTTTTTAAAAAGAAAAACCCAAAAATTTTGGCCATTTTTTCCCTGTTAAGAAGTTAGAAGTACAGGGGTGAAGATCCAAAAAGCCCTCCAGCCAACGGGCAAGAAAATAGAGATTCTTTTGCAATTTTAATAAAATTTAGAGGACATTTTCCCAAAGTATTCATTTCATTACCCTTTATTGGGCACACATACCTTTCCCTCAAAATTCTGCAGGGGAGTAGAGGAAACGGCGTGTAAACATCTGCAGGGGGACACGTTTTAATTATAACTCTTCTGGAAAAAAACATTTTGGGGGCCCGGGAAGGTGCTGAAGCCGAAGAAAAAAGGTATTGTGACCCAAAATTTTTTGGATAATATTTCTGGAGAAACCCTTTTTCTTTTTCCCTGTGGAAGGGGAAAGGGGGTCTTTTGCAGATTTTTAAAAATTCGATTTACACTTTACCTCTTAGGGGCTTCCTCCCCCCTCATGACCCGGGGATGCATTGTTCTTGGTGTAAAGTTGCCTCCAATGTATGGCAACTCTAGAATTACAGATTCTAAGTAGGTTGTCCTCAGCACCCCATTCGGGGTCATTTTGGGTTTTAAGCTTAACCCTGGGGTTTTCCCTTCAGGGAGTAATCCATCTTTTTTTTGGTTTTCCCTTATTTTTCCTGGGGCCCCTTAAACCTTTTTTGATGGCAATGTTTTTTCCAGAGAGTCTTGTCTTATGATGTGCCCAACTAGGGAAGCCTGCTTAAATCTTTTTTGCCTCCAGAAAAAGTTCCATTGATTGGCTTGTTATCTTTCTGGAGGTAGTTTTTTCTGACAACCTTTTTTTTTTACTGTCCAGAGTTCACACCCCAAGTTTAGAAGTAGGGGTTAATCTTGGTCTCCATTGACAATTTATTTTTTTTTTCTTCCCAGTTTTCCAATCTCTTTCTTTGAAATTTTTTTTGTCTGTTTTTATAAAAGAAAAAAGGGGGCGCTTTTCATTTTTAAACAAAGAAAAAGTATTGCCCCTTTTTTCCCGTAAAATGAGTCATCGTTTTTTAAATTATTCTGTTTTTCCCCCAGTTTTCAATCCCCCTTCTTTTGAAATTTAGTCTGTCTTTCCATATGAAGGTCTGCAAAGGTTTAACAAAAAAAAGGAGTTAATGCACCTTTTTCTGAATCTTTGCCATTTGTTTTTCCTATTTTCCCTAATGGTCACTTTTGTCCAAATGAAGTTATGCGCAGGACATTCAAATACTGTGGGGCCCCCCATTTTCATTTTATATTTTTTCATGCTCAAAACCCGAAAAGGCCAGCGCATTACAAAGCATAGACGCCTTTGAAAATTTTTTTATGTCTCCCCTAGTTGCGATTGTTGTAATTGATTTAGGTCTCTTCCTTTTCGAAACCCGCTTAAACCTCAAGAATGTATTGTCATATAAGTAAAAGCCTTTTTTTGCAACACCTGGACCATTTTCTTTCTTTCAAGGGGAAAAAAGCAATGGGTGTAGTTATGTACTCCTTGGCATTCCTTTTGGGTATGTGAATGCTATTGAACATGGCCCGTCTGGGTCCCGTAGATCCTGAATCGGTTTCAAAAAACTTTCCTTTAAAGGGAACCTCCCTTGTTGGATTCCCTTTAAGTCCCTTTTAGTAGGAGAATGGGAAAATGAGTCACAGAGTCGTAAAGCTATGGCCAACCCCGATGACCCCTCCTTTGCCTCTTTTTTCTTCAAAATTAGCTCCAAAAATATGCTAACTTATAGGACAGTTACATTGGGGAAATCCCCCCTCTGAATTGGATTTAGATGTTTTAAATTGAATTTTAAAAGGTGCTTCCAAAATTATTTTTTACCCCCGGAAAATTGAAGTGATTAGTCTTTTCTTCTGCCGAGGGTCATTTTTTTTAAATCATCAATTTTTTAATTTATTTTAGTTCTTTTGCCTTATGTACAACTTGGTTTGGGCTTGGTATAAAATGTTTCTGTTGCTTGTGCTGCTGCTGCAGGGTAATTTTTTTAAACTATTTTTAAAATTTTTTTGTATGTAAAAAATTACTGTGTGACAGAAAAGTAGAAAAAATAAAACAGATCAGACTGCAAGCTTCCCTTTCAGCTCAACCTCCGAAGGATAGTAGCAGTCACCTAAGGAGGGTTAGGAAGCGAGAGAGATCAAGAGCTGGGGATTTGAGGGAAAGGGAACCACGAGAGAGGAACTAACATAGAAAATTTTCAAAATAGGGGGTTAAGCCTGCAAAAAATAGAAAGTTCAATGATTCCCCCCCAGCCACAAGCCCGTGATCAGTCCAAA
This sequence comes from Phrynocephalus vlangalii, assembly GCA_037367305.1. Lineage (NCBI taxonomy): Eukaryota > Metazoa > Chordata > Lepidosauria > Squamata > Agamidae > Phrynocephalus > Phrynocephalus vlangalii. The sequence goes on along the minus strand of JAWVWN010006200.1, from coordinate 17,093 downwards.
AGAAAAGCTAAAAAAAACACTCTAAAACCCCAGAGAAGGATCGCCACACCCCCCAAATTTCAATGAACATCTAAATTCCTCCACGTCACAATTTCAAGGGTAACACCTATCTCCTAATAGGACAAGTTTCCCCCTTTTCCCCAAATTAAAAAAACCCCCGTCTCATTATTTTAATCCCGAGCACAGAGAGAACTTGTCCTCTGAAAATGCCCGGCCCTAGGGGCGTGAAATGCGAAGAAAAACTTCCCGAAACCGGCCCCAAAAAAACCCCAAAAATCACAAGGCTATAAGATAGGAACTTTTAAAACTTTTTTAAGAATTGGTACTTTCTCTCACTTAGCCTTCCTTTTTTGGTTATAGTAATTTTCACACAGTGGGGTGTTTTTCCTCTGGTATTGTCTTCGGGGTTCTTCTTTCTATCCAACTAGAGATGGGCACGAATAAAAAAAAAGGGATTTCATTTGTTTTGTTTCGTTTAAGGAGTTTGGTTCATTTCATTTGGTTTTTGTGAATTTTTGCAAAAAAATCATTTGTTGTTTTGTTAATTCCATTATTCATTTTTCCCGCTTTCCCCCGACCCATGTGTGGCCCCTGGGGGGGGGGGGTAAGCGCGCCTCCCTTTTCTCCCCTCCGATTGGCTGCGCGATAAAGGGCCCGGAGGGGGCGCAAAGGGGGGGAGGGCTTTGAAGCCTGCGCTCTGGCCCCTAGCGCAGCCCCCTTTCTCCCTCCACGGCCCCGCAATAGGGGCCCAGGAGGGAGGCCCAAGGGGGCGGCTTCAAGCTGCGTTGCTTGGCTGCCTAAAATGGCCTGCTTCTTTCCCCCTCTCCTGAGGTGGGGTGAGGCTTGAGCCCCCGCCTCCCTGATGGCACCCAAAGGGTGTGTGCTCCCTCCCTGCAACTCGGGCAAAAAAGGGCTCAGACCAGGACAGGTAGGAGCATCTCCTCCCCCCCTTAACAAAAAGAACCGAACCAACCAATTTTTCTCAGTTCATTCGGTTCGGTTTTAAATTTGCCCCAGTTCATAATTGTTTTGTTATAAAAAGAAAAAATAATGAATAAGGAAAAAAAAATATGTTGTGCCATCTTAACCCCAGCTTCCCCGTGGTGCAGACTTTCCCCCCCCAAAAGCTGAGTGTGTTGTACATATATAATTATTTGTTGATTCCTGATAGGGGGAAAATCTCTGATGTGTTTCTCTTTAAAATGATCCTCCTGCCCTTTAAGAAAATGACCTGTCTTTCGGCCCCGGGGTAGGGATGTGTCTTTTTTCAATAATTCATTGAAAAACAAAATAGGTAAAATTTGCCTTTTAAGTGGATAATAAGAATTAAAACTCATTTGGGATCCTTAGTTCGAAAGACTTGGGATTGCTGGAGTAGGCTCCCAAAAAAAACCTAGTGTGATAAATGCCAATTCGGAAAGGCAGTCTTACCGCACTGGGGCAGATGTATTTTGTTTCTTGCCCGGTCCCGGTTTCGTTTTTTTTCCCTGCCTGCCTCTTTTCTTGCCCGTTGGACAAAAGATCTTCAAATTTATGTATGATGCTGTATTTTTGCCCCCAGACAGGCAAAGGAGGTCAGGGTTTCCCCTTGTTGAGGTCCATTTCCCAAAGGCCTTCAGGTCCCCTTACAGTTTTCCCTTTTACCGCAGCTTGGGTTTCCCCCTGGGGGCTTTCCTGCACTAGTTCTCTGTATAGAAGATTTTTGGGACCCGGGCCCTCACCCCTTCTCACACGTGTCCCGCCAGCGTAGGCGTCGCTGTTTCAATAAGTGTACAGCTAGGGATTCCGGTCAATTTAAGACTATGCTAATTTTGGGAACTTTTCGTGCCAGGTAATGTTGAATATTGAAGACAGTGCTATGGAAGTTATTAAGCTTTTTTCCTGTCGGATGGATGGTCCAAGACTCGCTGCAATCAAAAGTGTGCTAGTACACAAGCTTTATAGACTGTATTTTGTATGTTTTGTCAGCTTTTATTGAGCCATACTCTCTTTGTTAGTCTGGAAAACATAATGTGCTTTACCTATACGTTTATTCAGCTCAGACTCTAGTGAGAGTGTATCTAGAGAGTTGACCCAAAGATACACAAAGTCATGGAAAACTTCCAGTTCTTTTGCAGAAATTGTAATGCGAGGAGGAGAGTCCACATTCTGGCCCATTATTTGTGTTTTTTTCAGGCTGATTTCTAGCCCAAAATCTTTGCAAGCTTTAATTAAAAGGGATCCATGAGTTGTTAGAGATCTTCGGCAGAGTAAAGCAGTAATGGCCGCGGTCATCAGCAAAGAGGAAAATCCCGCAAAATGTCACCTGTACCTTACACTTTGCTCTCAATCTAGAGAGATTGAAGAGTTTTCCATCTGATTGGTCTGGTGTTAGATACCCTCTGTTGAAGTTCCAAAAGTTTACTTCAGCATGTAGCAAAGAAGATCCCAAACAAGGTTGGCGCAAGGACACAGCCCTGCTTCACTCTGCTTCGGATTTTCGAAGGGATCTGACCTGGGCATCAAAAACTACATTTGCCCTTATACCCTCATGAAAAGACCAAATGATGTTAAGGGCTTGGGTGGGCACCCAAACCCCGGAGGAGTATTTTAAAGGTCCGTCCCTACTAACCATATCAAATGCCTTCGTAAGATCTATGAAGGTTTACAAAAAGTGGCTGTCCTTGTTCCCTGCATTTCTCCTGCAACTGCCTGGGGGAAAATACCATATCAGTAGTGGACAGACAAGCACTCAATATTATTTAAGACTTCTTCGGTAATTGGTTTTCTCTGGAATACAGTTCAGAGTAGTGCTGCACCCAGCGTGCCATCTGCTGCTCACGATCCTGGATGATCTCACCTGAAACAGTTTTTAAAGGGGTGCAGTTTTTTTTATGTATTTTATGTATACACCCCTTGATGTTACCTGTATCAGCTGCTATCTGAATCCGAGAACACAGTTGCAGCCAGTAATCGTTAGCACATTTCCTGGCAGTTGCTGGACTTTATTACAAACAGCTCGCAGGGCCTGTAGGTTTGCGCTCACTGGCACAAGCTTTATATGCAGTCAAGGCTCTCCTCTTTTCCCCAATAGCTGGCATCAGCTCTTCTGAGTGGGCTTAAAACCCAAATCTGCTGTCTTTCGAGTCTCCCTGCCAAAATATGTTTAAAGCAGTGTTATAAACAACATTCTTAAAATTTTAGATGCATTATCTTCAGCAGGGCCAGGAAGAGCTTCCTTGAGTACATGGGAGAATTCTCCACTTTTCCTTGGTTATAGGTCTTCTGGTATCAATTTTTGATCTTCTTTCCTTTTTTCAGGTGGTGAAATCTCTTTGTTTTCAGTTTTACTTTGCTATACACCAGGGAGTGGTCTGTGTTACAGTCGGCACTCTGATAACTGTGTGTGATTGTAAACTAGAGATGCTGGAGCACCTGATGAGAATCAGGTCGAGTGATGCCAGTGCTTCGATCTTGGATGTCTCCAAGAGACTTTCTGCTGGGGCTTTTCCTCTTCCTCCCATCATGTGACTGAAGATGTGGGATAGCAGTTCCCAGGTACAAAGGTTTTTGGTTTTTTTAAAGCCAGTTCAGCCCCAAAGATTTAAAAAAGGACCAGCTGACTGGCACTAGGGGTGGGGGAAGTTTTAAAAAAACAGCACTGGATCAGCCAGTGCCTGGCGCTAGGAGGGTGGGGAAAATTAAAAATAACAAAAAAACCCAGTGCCAGACCAGCCAGAGGACCAGCTGACTGGTGCTAGGGGTTGGGGGGAAGTGAAATGAAAAAGAAAAAACAACGCTCTACGATCGACCTGGAACCAGTGGTCGGCGCTATGAGAAAATAAAAATAAAACACGGATCAACTATGCAGGCGTGCCCAAACATTTTGTAAGGGGGCCAGATTTGGTGGCTGAGGAATGTGTCAGGGGTGGTTGCTCCCTGACCCTGCCACCCACTACAAGCCCCACCCACTGACCCATTTAAAACCCACCACTGACCCCTTGCAACCCCACCCGGGAGGAAGAAGGCAGGAACCAAGGGAGGGAGGAAAGTGGGGAACAAGGAAGGGAGGGAGGTGGGGACCAAGGGGGGGAGGAAGGAAGGAAGGTGGGTGCGGTGGTGCCGGTGGCAGCAGCCCATGCAATGGCTGGCCGGCTGGCCTGCCCAGCCCCACAAGCTTCCCCGGTGGTGTCAGTGTTGGCGGAAGATTTAAAAAAAATGGGGTGAAGGAGGAGGAGGGAGGGGCAGGCCACCCAGCGCGGTACTCAGAATGGCCTGACGAGCCAGATTTGGCCCCAGGCCAGACTTTGGGCAGGCCTGATCTATGCAGTCCCACGACATCTGAAAAAAAATTCCCTACCTCTCTGGTAAGTCTTGGAAACCTTGATTAGGGGGGGGGTGTTACCGGGTTTTCTTTCTTTTTCTTTTTTTCTAAAGGCCCAGTGGCCGTGGGGACTGCATTTTTGGACATGGTTTATCTACAAATTTAATCTACACTTAAAGGGACGTGGGATGGGGGGTGACAATTTTCTGTCTGTCATATATGCTTGCAGGTTGTGTGAGAGTGCAGCGTGTGAATGTGCACGCGCGTGCATGTATTTGTTTTCATATAACTGCCAGTCAGCTTTTTCTCATGTTGATTCTCCCCCTTGCCGTTTTTTTTGTTACTTCCCAAATACTGTACATTAGCCTAATACCTTGTCATATTTATTATCTGAAATAACCTCCACGGAGAGAGAGAGAGAGAGAGAGAGAGAAATTCTGGCTTGCGTGTTTGCTCCTGGAAGTCTTTATGTCATTTGTTCTTGGTAGTGACAACAAACGACTTAATTTTCTTCGGGTTCTTTATCCCAAACAACACATTTTAATGAAATTTGCTCTATGAATTGATTGGTTCTAGGAAAGCTTTATTGTCATTTGTCAAGGGCATGTGAAAAATGCCAGAACAGTTTGTACCTACTTGATATCTCAAGTTGCAGGTATCCTACAAATGAGGATTGTTTGTTCCTTTCCTGCCCACGCAAATCTTATTTCAGGATCAATTTCCTTTTTATTTGAAATTATCTGCTCCCTTGTACACCTCCAGTGACAGGTGGGCATGGAATATGTTTGGCTGTATCCAGACTGTCAAATTGATCTCCTAAAAACTAAAGCTATGAGGCAGAGGAGGACAGGGGCAGGAGGTGGTGCCCTTCTCCTCTCCCCCTCCTCCGCCCCAATGCCAAGGATATCAACACCACAAAACTGAAAAAATGAAGGTATAAAGAAAAGTTGCCCAGATATTGGGAATGGGAAGGTTAGCTTTTGGACTACAAATCCCAGAATGCCAGGATTGCAGGCTGGGGGGGGGGGGGGGGTAGATTTGTAGTCTAAAAAGGTACTTATCCAAACTCCAGAGTAGCCAAGATGTTGACATGAGAAATTTGTTCCAAAGCTTGGGAAGGCATTCAAATTAGCAGGGACATGAGAAGTGAAAATGGGGGAGAGGTTTAAAAGGAAAGAAAGACAGAATGTTTATGATCAAAGGGTATGTAATAAATCATTCTTCTAAAATGAGAAATAGTTCCATTTTCCTTCCCACAAAATGATTTCTTCACAAGCCATGATGAATAGATGTCTTTAACCAAATAGAGCAATTGAGGTTACACAATCACCTCATCTAAATTTATATTATTTAGTTGACTCTTTGGTCATTTCCTAGCAGGCCACATTTCAGTCCTGAGGAACCACGTACAACCCACAGATACTTATGGCAGGTCTAACCATTGTCAGGATCTTGGCATAGAGCTTTACTGCCAAACTTTCAATTACATATTCACTATCAAAATCTGAATGGTAAAATGTTTTGACTGGATTTATTATTGGTGGGGAGAAAGGAACCATAAAAAATATCAGAGGCTTTAACAGCCCTGCAAAGACACCCCCCTCCGGAAACCCCCCCCCCAAGAAAAACCAGTTATTCTTTCAATAAAAATTAGCTGTGTCCAAAATAAATCTAAAATAATTCTCAAAATCCAAACATAAATGGGGAAATGTTGAGTTTTTCTGCATTTTTTTTATTCTGGTTTGAACATTCTGACTCCATATAATGTGCTGGATCTCTCCCCCACCCCAGTGGATTTGTGTGTGTGAGGGGTGAGGGATATATGGATATATGGTGCAGGTTAACCCACATCTAGTGCTGGACATGGAGTTTCTCAATATTACCAACAAGGGAACAAATGTAAGATTCTTTTATTGGACCACTAAAAAAATAACAAAACAAAAACCAAACAGCAAGCTTTGGGTGATAATTCATCTGCCTCAGGCTGCGCCCTATCTTCATGTGAGTAGTTACAAAATTATATGTTTATTTATTAGAGGGTTTTTGGGGGCCAAACTTTGGTCACCACTGGTATAAGGTATTGTTCCCATGGTGATCATGGAAGGGGCCCAGTCACCCCTTCCCCACTCCCAGTGCAGAGGCGGACAGGGAGTTCCCCCCCCGCCATTTGAGGGAAATAATGCAAAGTGCCCATCTCTAATGTTTATTTTAAAGCCCCAAATTTTCGGGGCCACATTTGGGGGGCCCAGGTGCAGCTTATAGGGGAGATAGACTCTTGTGGGGAACCCCCCTCTCCTGCCTACATGCTACTTTGGCTGCCTCAAAAGCTTTAAACCCCCCCCCTTTTTTTTTCCTTTAAACCAGAGCAGCTTCCTAAGACTCCCAGAATCTTTGGGCATGTTGTTCTATGAAGCCTACCAAGTACTAATGTTTTGGGTTCACTTTTATAAAAACCCCCTGAAGAACGTGCATATCTCTGTTAAAGCTACCCTTTTTAAAAGGGGCAAATCCTTCGCAAGTTACTTCTTTTTTTTTATTCTGTTTTTCTGAAAAATTAAAAATTAAAAAAAAAAGAGATGGAAAATTATTTGCAGTCTGGATATAACAGATATTTCTTAAAAAAGGTGCAGAAATCATGCGTAACACCCAAAATCCTACTGATTGTCTGGACTAGAGTTTTAAATTCCTGAACCGAAGCAAACCAATGTAAAGTCATTTATTCAGTGGATGTGTTCTACCAGAACCATTTGAAAAACCCCCGGCATCGCAAAGGAAACAGAAATATACAAAAATTAATCAAAACTGTATATCAAGGTTGTGGGGGAATATATTATAAGGATTGCCATCAATCAAACACTGATGGGTAAAGACAATGTCACTTTGTTTAGTCACAGTTTTACCCGTCCCTTTTACAGAGCCTCAGTATTTCATGGGGACAGAGGGGGGACCCTTTTGTTTTGAACATGTATTTTACCCAAAAATTTGCTCATATTTCATAAAGTTAGTCAGTTCAATGAAAAGTGTCATGCCCCCTTTTCAGGTAATATACAGGGACAACACAAATTCATCTAATTTCCCGTCACCTGAACAAGCCCGAATTTCGCTTACATAGTAATGGCCACATAAAAATAGATACCACAAATCATGTGCACACAGTAGTGCATGCATTCCACTAGGGAGGGAATTGGATTTGCCTAGCACGAAGGGGAAAAACCCGTCACAAATGGAGATCAGTGGGTGTCCATATTAAAAGATGTATAGTTTAAATTAGGGTCTCTTCTGGGGAAAGACTGAAAAAATAAAATCAAAAATACAGTAGAAGTGGGATCCCTTTTATTGGCCAAGCAAACATGCTGCCCCGCCCCCGAATGAAACTAAGGTCAGTAAGCAAAGGAGATATAAAGAAAAAACCTGTTTTGTAGGGCCCCTCCATACGTGAAATTTTCTGTGATTGGTGGTGTTTACAGGGTCCTTGTTTTTTAACTTGACCACACCCACAGAGGGCCTTTCCCCAGGGGGATAGCAGCCGGAGTTAAATACAATCCCAAAAAAAATGAGAAAAGTGTATTTTTTGCCATTTGGTGTTTTACTACGGTGCTTTTCTATGTTATTTATGTGCCCGGGGTTTTAATTTTCATTTTAGGTAATTTATTGAGCACACATAAACATAGGATCATGAAACATACAATTGGAAAGACCTCAAGGGGCATCCATCCAACCCCTGCCATGCAGGAACCGTATTTCCCACATAAGACCATCCCCCCCCCTGCTAAAAACCCCCAAAGAAAGGGGACTCCACCACCCTCTGTGCAGCAAATTCCACTGCCGAACAACTCTAAGTGTCATGAATTCTTCCCAATGTTCAAATGGAAATTTTTTTTCCCCCAGTTTTTTAAACCATTGCCTGAGTCCAGTCTCTGAAAACCTAGAAAACAAACCCGTTCCCCCTTCATAGATTTGCTTTAAAAAATTTAAAAATAGCTTCATATCCCCCCCCCAGCCTTCTTTTTGAAAAGCTAAAAATTTTCCTTCCCTAAGCCATTTTTAAGACATTTTTCCTTCAACCCTCCTGGTCGCCCCCCCTCTTTACCCCCTCGATGTTGTCCACATCCGTTTTAAATTGAGGTATAGAATTTGGGTACAGTTTTAACTTCCCCATTTCTGAAAAAACTCAGGTCCCCATGGCCCACTTTTTTTTTTATGAAATAGGTTTGGTGAAGGGATAATGAATAATCCAAGGGCAACCAGTGAGATTCATAGCCAAGTGAGGATTTTAAAACAAGTCTGATTGGGCTTAATCCTGCATTCTGACTATTACACTGTGCTGGACCTTGGTCATTGATAGTAAAAGAACCATTATGGATAGTGTTGTGTGTTGTAGATGGTCTGTCAGTTTGCTGCTTTCAAGAGCCCTCACGGGATGGCAAGTTGTTGACGGATTCAGTTGTGGTTTGAGTTAGCATCTGAACTCAAAATGTGTATATGCATGTGTCACAGACACACAGACTCTCTCTCTCTCTCTCTCTCTCTCTCTCACCACACACACACACACAGAGAGAGAGAGAGGGGAGAGGGAGAGAGAGAGAGAGAGAGAGAGGAGAGAGAGGGGAGAGAGAGTCAAGTTTTTACAGGTTACTTGACATTTCAGGGATGAGGTGCTGCTGCCCTGACATAAGCAAATTAAAGTATGCTGCTCATATAAGAGCATTGTTTGGGCAGTTTATGTTGAGTTTTTATAAAATTTAAAACAAATATAAATTAAATATTGTGAAGTTGACTTACCTGTTCTTGCTAGAAGGCACTATAGGAGTGTTTGGGGGTGTGGGCAGCGCAGGTGTGAAGCAATCAAACTGAGGTTTTGTGCTGCATCCTGGCAGGTGTAGGTAATCAAGCAGCCAGAAGTGTATTTAAGGGAAAGGCTCTGGTGTTACACTTTGCTGAATTTGTTTAGATTCAGTAACACCAACTTTCTGGCTCTGTTTGAGCTATTTGCTTGTTGTGTATTATTTTTTGCCTATGTATATGCTGTATTCTTATTTGTTAAAAGGGAAAGTTATACTTTATAGTAGTATACATTTAAAATTTAAATTATAGTTTGGGTTCTTTTTGTGTTGTGAAAGGGGTGCTGAGTATAAAAAGTTGAACTGTTTTAAGTTGTTTTTAAAAGCTGAGTTTCGCATTGTATTTTTTTTGTTAATGTTATTCTTTTTTTTTAAAAAATACAAATCTTTTTTTTAAATAAATTTAGTGGGTCTATGTTTCTTCGTTATTTTTTTTTATTTTCTTTTTTATTTTATAGCGTATGCCCCCCCTACCAAAAGGGTTTGGGCGGTCACAATCAAAACAATTAAAACATCAAAATACAAAAAAATTAGAAAAAAAAACCGTAAGCAATAAAAACAGTACATTAAAAGCAAACCCTTAAAAATTGCCATCAGGACCCACAATCATTGTTTAAAAACTTTTGGAAAAGGAAGGGTTTTTCTGGTGCGAAAAGATTCAACGTCGGGCCCGGCGGTTTTTGGGGGGCATTCCAAAATCTGGGGCGTTGCTGAAAAAAACCCTTTCCCGCAGCCATCCCCTTCACCCTTAAGGGTGGCTCTTTCGGGGGCTCCTGACTAGATCTTAGTTCCGGGGGTTATATGGAAAGGGGGCGGGGGCCTTCGGTTCTAGGTCCTAAGTGATACCCTTTACATTGTTTATCTTTTTTAGGGGGAGAAGGCCTTCACTGTAAATTGTTGCCAAAGGTTAAATTTTTCTTCTTCTTATCTTTAAACTTCAACCCATATTCCCAAAAGTTTACAATTTAAATTATGCGATGGGGGGGGGCACTTCCCCACGCGAGTGGCGGGGTGACCCCGCAGCTCGCTTAAGTAAAGAATAAAATTAAAAATCTGTCTTTAAATGATACCAAAATGTGAAGTAAAAGTAAAAAAAAACCCTTTGGGGAGGACGGGGTTGAAAACTGTGATTTTCAGGGGAGAGTTAAAAAGAATTATGAAGAGTGATTTACTTTCGCTTTCTGCCAAAAGTCAGTCCCGGGATGGGGACTGGAGAGATGTGAGGATGTTTTTTTTTTTTTTGCTTTGAGGCTAAAAAAGAAAGAAAAAAGCTTACTTACTTGGTTTTTCTGATGCCCCCCAAAAAAAAAAGGGTCCCTACTGTATAAAAAAAGGGGTACAAAAACCCCCTTAGACCCGTATCAACGTGCTCGTCTTGAAAGAGCAAAAAGCTTTTGTTGAAGCTGAAAAATGGCGTCTGTTCTGGCAAGTTGCCAGCACACCACCCAATTTTCTAAAGGGGAGTCAAAAATTGAAAAAAAAAGAAGTCAGCCCCCTTATCAAATAGCTCTAAAGATGTAACTTCTACATCGAAATCGTTTCAGTCCTTATCATCCAGAATAAAGCCCCAAAGGAAAAGGACCTGTTAAAGAAATACGCCCTGAACACAGGTTCTAATAACGGCATTGAATAAAAAAATTTTTGGGGGAGAATAAATCAATTTCAAACTTAGCCCCCAAAAGAACGAAAGTGTATGCTGCGCATGAGGAGAGATCGATGCCTTACGGGGAAAGTTATCTATATGGAGGATTTTTTCTCGAAGGTCAAATTAAAATTAATTAATTTGAATCCAGGTTAAAAAAGATATAAAAGAAAAAAATCCTCTTTGGGGGCTTAATTCTTCCTCCCCCAACATTTGCTGAGACCGATATTGAAAGGATAACTATATAGGTGTGTATGAAGTACTTCAAGACCAATTCTTTAGATTTACTTCTACCCTTTTAAAGAACAACTGATGTCACTCTTAGGGCAAAGCCTGCCCTGTAAGCGTGGGGAAAAGAGTTCTAAAAGTTTCCCAGGAATCCCAGGGAGATTTGAATGGAGGAAAACTATGAGCCCGGAAACAATGCTCTGAGAAAAAAAAATACAGATATAACGGGGGTTTTCCGATCTTTCAAAGGTATGGAAGGGCCAACTCTACACAAATTTTTTTTGGAAGAAGGTGAACAACTTCTAAAGGGCAGGGAAATTTTAAAAATCGAAAAAGAATAGAGAACTCAAATTCAGGTCTGCAGTGAAGCAGTGTCACCCTTAACTCTTTAATCTTTAAAGGGCAAGCAAAATGGGAACGATTTAAAGAGCTTTGCACTACAGAAGACAGCCCCCTTTCCCCTTCCCCCTGTCTCCCCTTCCTTCCCTCCTTTTTTTTCCCCCTTTTTTTTTTAGCCCATTCTGTTTTATTTTTGTTTATATTTTGCTTGCCCCCCTAAATTCCCCCACTCCTTTCCCTGTTTTTTTCCCCTTATTTTTTCCCCAGAATCTTTCCTTTTCCCCTTTTTTTTTTTTTATTTTTTATTTATTTATTTTTTTTGGTTTTTTTTTGGGGGGGGGGGGGGACTGAGGGAGGAAAGGAGGTGAATAGAAGGATCTTAAAATTCAATTATCATGTTATCTTTTATTACTTCTTTTTTTTCAACTTTTCAGTATAAAAGTAACAAGACTGACACGCTAAGCTAATTTTAGGCTTTGAATCATTATTAGCCATGGAAGTGTACGGTGCCTTCCCTCCCTCTATAAGGGCGCTACGGATGTGTATGAGAGAAGAGGATGGGAGAACAGAAAATAATTAGGTGGTAGGGGTTTGGGTAATCTTGTCTTTTTCTTTATTTATGAAATTTTTTGTTTGTTATATGACAAAGAGACCTTTCCAGATCGATAATAAAAATGAAAATTGGGTAGATGTTGAAATTAGCTACATTGAACCCGGGGGGGTCTAGGAACTGTCACAAAGAAAAACAGAATGAGTCTTAAATTAAGAAGAAAAAACCCGGACATCTTTTTTTCAGAAAAACCGTGAAAGAGGGCCAAAAGAAAAAACCCCCCCCAAACCTTCAAAATCTATGGAAAAGTTTTGGTAATCAAAAGCAAGGGGGGGTAGAAAATCTTAATTCAAACCCGTGATTGTTTGTTGAAAAAACGTGAAAGTTTTGGGGAAAAGTAGATTATTATTCTTCAGGCCACAATTTGGACTAAAAACAATATAATGAAAAATGTTTATGCACAAATGCTAATCACAACCTGTTTTAAAAGGGTATGGGAGCAGATAAAAAAGGTACAGAAAGGGAATGTGATTTTGGCGGAGATTTCAACATGGTTATGGACAAAAAAAAATTTTAAAAAAAGGTGGGAAAGGGTTTAGATGGAGGTAGACTACAATCTTACAAATTATGCAATAAGGTTAGGGTGTTTGGGGGAAAATTAAAGGGCGTGAAAGAAAATTTTTCTTTTTATTCATCCCCCATAAAGCTTACTCAGAATAGATTTTATATTTATCTACAAAGTTTGCTTCAAAAGTTGAAAATAAAATATGAATTGTTTAAAAACTTCTGATCATGCTCAATGTTGTTGAAATAGAAAATAAGAAGAATTTTAAGGAAGCTAGAAGGTGGACAAAAAACCCCAGTTTTTTCAAACCCGTACAGTAAAAAAAATACAAAAGAATGGCTAGAAACCTGGAATATCAATGAAGAAGGTGGTGGTAAAATAGGAGTTATCTGGGACACTTGAAGGCAGCGGCTAGAGGTTACATAAAAAAAGAAAGTGTATTATAAAAAAATCGAGATCAGCAAAATAAAAAAAATTGGAGGCTACTATAGCAGACCTTGAATCTCAATTTTTTCTAACCAAAGAAAAAAATTTTTTAATTCAGGTTTTAGGCCCGGGAAAAAAGGAAATTGAAAAAATAATTCAAAAAACCAAAAAAATTATAATTTGAAAAAAAACTTTTTGAAATACAGTAAAAAAAACTCCCAAATGCTAGCAAAATTTGCCGAAAGGAAAAAAAAAAGATGAAGGAAAGGGTAAAGGATTTAAGCGGCAATATTTCTACTCAATAAAAAAAAATTAAAAAGCTATTCAAGAATTTTATCAAAATTATATACGCCAATAGAAGTAGAAGGAAGTTGGAACTTTATTGCCAAAAAAATAAAGTAAGATAGCGGAAGAAGTAGGCTTGAAATGGAAAAAAAATATTAAAAAGGGGAGATAGGGATGTTATAAATAAGTAAAGAAAGCCCAAAATCCAGGAAGACGGATTGGGACCGAATTTTACAAAAGGGATTTAAATCAATGTTAATTTCCCAAGTTAAAAAACTTTATTAAAGGTATTTGGGGGGGGCAAATTCCCTTTCCCTGGAAACTACCCCTTAAATATTTTAATTCTCAAAATAAAAAAGATCCAATAATGTGGATTTACAGCCCAAATTACTTATAAAACAGATGCCAAGATTTTTCAGCAAAATTTTAGCCAAAGAATGTACCATTTATAGAAAATATTTAAAAAAAGACCAAAGGGCTTTATCAAAGGGGAAAATGTGCACTGTAAAAAGGTCTTGAATGTTTTTATGAGTGGGAAGATCCAAAGGGCAAAGCAGATTTTGTCTTAGATTTTTTAAAGCCTTTTTTGTGTCCCAAAGGCCTGCTTTTAAAATTTTTTTTAGTGAAATGGGGATTTGGCGAAAATTTTAAGGTAATAAAAAAAATCTATTTCAGCACCTCATCAAAACATTGTCAATGTGGGATGAAGAAAAAATTACCCTAGGCCCAGGAAAAGCAGGGATGTCCTTTATCGCCAGTTCTGTTTTGCATAGTGATAGAGTCTTGCTAATGAATAAGGGGGACCAACTTATTAAAGGTTGGGTAAGGAAGGGGAAGATAAAAAAACAGTTTATTTGGGATGCGCTTTGTTAACAATAAAAAATCCCGGTTGGAATTATTAAGAATAAAAGCACACCCAAAGGAATTTGGTGAAACAACCGGATTATGTGTCAACTGGAGAAAAAAGAAATCATGCTTTTCAAAGGATAAAGAGACATGGAAGAGATCTCCAATTCGAATGAAAGTTTGTAATGTATAAAAAACCTAGGGGTTCTTTTAGATAAAAAACATTAGCAAAACGAAAGAACGAAATTTCACAAAAATAAAAGGAAGAGTTAGAAATTTAAAATTTCAAAAAATTTCTCCAAATTAAAAAATTATCGGTTTGGTAGAATAGCAATGGTAAAAATGAAAATACTTCCTAAAATAAATTTTCTTTTTAATGTTACCTTTTTAAAACACGAAATTGGAAAAAAAAGTTTTTCAAGATCTTTTAAATAAATTCTGCAATGGTGGAAAAAAAGCAAAAATAAATAAAAGCTTAGGGACGATTCAAAAAGAGGGGGTTAGGGGATACCCAATCTTGAATGTATTACATAGAAAACAGCTTTGCTCCCCGGGGGAAAAAATTTTAAACCTCAAAAACTAATTTGGTGGGACTTCAATCAGAGGAACTAAATGAAAAATAAATAAAAAATTTTGGGTTTTGTTTTTCCCCCAAAAAGGAAAGTTACCCCAATTAAAATCCTCTTCTAAATTCCCCATTGTCTTGGAAAAAATATGGAAAGAAATTGATACAGGAAAGGTTTTCCCGCTTGGCGCGGTGATCGTCAGTTTAAAATTTCCCCAAGAACATGAAGAAATTGGGGGGACTTATTTAAATTAAGGAAAATGGCAAGATAAAAAATTGGGTTAAAAAGTGCATCAAAAAAAGAAATAAAAAGTATTCTGCAAAATCAGGAATTGTCCTGGTTGAATTTCGCCCGTTTGAAAGTGGAGAAAAAATGGTTAGGGAAATACAAACTTAGGGATATACAAAATTTTAGCAATTTTTTGACAACATATGAATCAGAGAAAGGAAATACAGGGGAAAAGGAACCCGTTTGGGAAAATTATATAAAATAATTCAAGATTCATTTGAGATAGGGGAAAAGGACACAATAAGGAGCTATGGAAAAAAAGGGAAAAGAGAAGAAATAAATAATGATGAATGGAAAAGAAATTTGGGAATTTTAGGTTTTTGGTCATTTTCAGCAGAATAAAAAAAAATCTTCAAACTGTTTTAAGTGGTATATGATCCAGTCAGAATGAAAAGAATGAATCCAAAATTTTTAGCTCTGCTGGAAAAAAAAAAAGATAGGTACCATTTTATTTTGGTGGGAATGGAAATAGTTCAAAGTTTTGGCAAAAAGGGTTATTTAGGAGTAGAGAAATAATACCCAAATGATATTAAAATTTTCCCCGGAAATTGCTTTTTTATCATTCCATCTATCAAAGAATATGATGTGAAAAACAAGAAATTTTAAAAGCAAATCTTTTGACAGGAGCAGATGTTTTGTAGGAACTGGAAACTAAAAATTCAGACCTTAAAATTGCTGAATGGTAAAAGGAAAAGTGTGGGACATAGACAAATGAAAACTATTTGAATTTAAAAAATTTTTGAGAGGTGAAAAAAAAAAGATATTTTCTAGGGGATGTTTGGGGGAAATTTATAGACGTATTTTAAAAAGGGAAAGGGTAAAACCAACTTTAACCCAACACAGTTCTGGGGGGAAAAAGGACCTTAAAAGCTTTGGGAAAGAAAAAAAAAAAAAAAATAAAGAAGAAAGAAAAGATGCAAGAATAGGGACGGTTTTTGGGGGTGGGGGGCACTTTGTAGTTTAGATTGTTTTACTGTTTTTTTAAAATTGTTTATCATTGTTATTTTGTCTTTTTTTTAGTTCATAAAAAAATTTAAAAAATTTATGCAGACTACATGTTGCCCGCCCCACCCACCAAATTTTGTACTTGTTCTACTGACACTGGAAGGATGGAAAGCTGATGAACCATGAGCCGGCTACCTAGGATCATTTTGGGTTTGCAGGATAAACTGATTAATCACTGTGCCAAAAGGGGTCCATTTGTCTCCTTAATTTATATGAGTGGCTGAGGAGGTGATATGAACATTTTAAAGAAATTTGCTGTGGACTTGGGATAAAAATGCAAAAAGGTTTTAGGAACTTCCACCCGTTAGAATGAATGGGTAGAATGTCTTTTCCAAAACTTCTATCCCCTTTTATATATTACAATAAATTTTTAGATTCTGATTTGTATTCTTAGTATGTTGTAAACTAAGCATTGAAAAGGGAAAGGGGAATCAACAGTGGTTTAATCACTCTGCCAGCACAAATATTAAAAAAATGCTTTGCTGCCAAACACCAAGTGGGAGCTTTTATTTCTTCTTTTATAAGGAAGAAAAATCCCCTTTGAAAAGTTAGGGAGGTTTCCATAGAAGGAAGGAGGTTGATTGGCTGATTGGTTGATTGGTTGGTTGGCTGGCAGAAAAGGGCAAAACAATACTGAAGTAAAGACAGATGAAACTATAATGTGCAAAGGCACAAAAATATGTGGGAGAATAAATTACAATGTTGAAGCAAAACTGGACAAATCCTGTTGGTTTAGTAATACAGTTCCTCCCACCATTTCGTAATTCATATCTGCGGTCCGGGTATATGCAGGGCAGCAGTTATAGAAATGCAAGGGGCCCTGGGGAAAGTTTCTTGGCAGTTTGAGGCCTTTTTCACATAACCCAGGCCTGGTGCTGCCCCGAAAGGGGCCCCCAATGGGTTCCCAAGACCTGTCAGAGGTCCCAGAAGTGGTTTCTGGTCCAGAAGTCACTTCGGTGTTATGTATTGATCTGTAATTGCTTGTTGAAGTAACTGCCTTTCCCGTTCCAAAGGGAACAGGCCTATTGGTTGATTTAGTTGCTGCATTTGGATCTTCAATCTATTGGTTCCACCCAAAAAGGCAGCCTTGTGATTGGTTGTAATTGTTCCCTCCAAATGTATCTTTTCCTAGCGTCCTGGCCCCTATAAAAGCAACTCCCTTCCCCCCCCCTCACTTTGCTCTCCCTGATTAAAGAGCTGTTCCTAGAA
>JAWVWN010006199.1:0-40296 GCA_037367305.1 Phrynocephalus vlangalii | reverse complement strand
GTTCAGCAACCCTTGGCAAACTAACAACCGAATAGGCCAAAAATTAAAATTAGCTAGTAATTGTCCCTAGGCTGAACCGAGGGTTGCCCAAGGCTGGTAGATTTAGTCTGGTACAGTGATGCTGAACAGGTGGGCAGCATCGTCCCAGGTTGAATCTAGATGGATACACAACACGGCTGATTATAGGCAAATAGCCTTTACCCTTGCACTACAGTTCTATTCCTGGTCCCCTTGTTAGGTTTGTTCATAAGTTAAATAGTTCAATAAAGTTGTGGCCCTTTCTCCCAAGTCATTGTTTCACCTCTTATTTCCAGGCTGGGGGGGGGGGGGGGCTTCACTAGTCCAATGATCTTTTTGATGGGGAACGTGATCCACAACTGATCAAGGAGCTCAGTATTCACTATGCCATAAAAATGAAAACCTATCCTCCACACACTCATTTTGGCACACAGTGTGGTGAGTTATTTTACGCTCATATTATTGCAAACAGCATGGAAAAAAACATGGTTCAAGCAGTGCAGTAATTAGATCCTCCCCTAAACCATGTTGGCTTTCAAATTTGACTGATCCCATCAATAAATTCTGCCAAATGTGAAAAACTGTCTCAGTTGCAAAACTGGTGCTTTACTATAGGCTTCTGCAACACCATATTGGTCTTTCCATTTTTGTGGCAGTAATTCTTCTTGTCTTCACTAGAGATAAAACAAAGAGGTATTTGTATAGAAGTATACTTGTATCACAGTAATCCCTTCAATGTCTGCTCCAATTTGCACTTCTGTGTTTCATATTTGAGAAATAAACAATGGTAACTGTGACAAATCAAGGTAGTCAGTACAACAAAAATAGAATCTATGGAGAAAATTGGACATGCAATCACAAAGGTAAAATACAGTACAAAACAAAAATTCATTACCCGAGCCTTGTTCCTGTTTGGGAAAGAAGACATTTCTATGGCATTACACTTCTCCCTTGAATTGTATGGGTCTACACAGCAAGGTTTTTGATATATATGGATTTTATTCAATAAATGAATAAATAATAACTATTCAAATAAATAAACATGCAAGAAATACTGTGCTCCTAGCCACCCATAATCCCAGTTAATTCAACACTAAAGGCATCAAAGAATCCTACTTGCTCTCAAGCACCTCTGTAATCCAGCTTCTAGATCAGAATGTCATAAAGAATTAAGGCTCATTCCACATGGTATTAAAAAGATTGCCAATGCCAAGGGAGAGAACCTTGAGAGAGGAACTGTTCTTTCTGCCTCTCCCTCCATCCCTCTCCTGTTTCTCTGTCAACTGTTTCTCTCTTGTAGTTATCTTTCATGGACATCAGATTTATACACAGATTTTGAACTCTATGAGGATCAGGCATCACCAACCCCAACACTGTTGAACGGAAAAGTGGCACAGTGGTTAAATGCCTGTACTGCAGGTAAAACTGTGCTCACGACCTGGGGTTCAATCCCAGGTAGCAGGCTCATGGTTGACTCAGCCTTCCATCCTTCCAAGGTCAGTAAAATGAATACCCAGGCTTGCTGGGGAGCAATGTGTAGCCTGCATACTGTAATTAAAAACTGTAAACTGCCCAGAGACTACTTGAAGTGGGTTGGGGTGGTATATAAGCAGACCACTTTGCTTTGCTTTACTAGCAAATAAGTCTCCATGCACCTGCAGCAGCTACTAGTTCTGACAGCTCCTACAAACACATATAGCAGGAATGTTTCTTTGCCCAAGGCTCCTGATAGAGAACACCAGCATGCCAACTCACCTTCATGGTATTATGGTGACTATATGTAACAAGTTGGCAAGAACCCAGTAGTCACGGTTGCCATCCATCCTGACAGCAGCTGCCTTTCTTTCCTCCCTCTAAATTGCAGGGGAAACATCTGACAACCAAAGAGAACAAACAAAAACATCTAAAACAACAGTTTCCTTGTTCCTCTTACCAAGAAATAAAGACAAGCTTGTTAAATGTTTGGAGTGAAATTTTCAAGACTTCTGTTTGCATGAGATCAAATTTCTTTGGAGATTTATAGCACAACTACTCAGTCATAAAGTTAGGGAAAATGTATGGATTAGACTTTTTATAGCTGTTTGATTTAATGGCCATGAAATATGGCAGTGTCTTTGTTAGAAAAGTTACCTAGTTTTCTAATTCCTTGGCTCATAGTATGAACTAGAGTAAATTGGAAACTTTGCTTTTAAAATAAGGTGAATACTTAAGCCCTCAGTAGATCTCTGACCTGTATTTTAATCAGTACTGGAGAAGACTATGTCCCTGTGTAAATTTCCCACACTTATACTGAGTGTTGCTGCTTTGGTTGTGATGGAGGTAATAAATGGAAAGAGACATGAATAGCAGAATTTGGGAACTGTATGTTAAAAACAATGACATTACCCGTTACTAGACATGGGCACGACTAGGCGAAATTCTCGTTTCCGTTTTCGGTTCTCATTATCATTACGTAATGGGTAATGGTAACGAGAATTACTCTGCTCCAGCTCGAACCCGAACCGAAAAAGAAAAATTGGGTCTGATTTTTCGTTGTCGTTCATGGCATCGCGGCGATCACGCGATGCCAAGCAGCACAGAAAAAAGTTTTAAAAATTAAAAAAACCCGATTCCCGGCCATAAAAGCAGGCGAAAATATGCCTGGCCTGCCTCAGTGAGGGCACCTACCGAGGGGTGGTTTCTGGGGGGGGGGGTCCCGGCCTTCCCCCCCTCTCCTGTCCTGGGCTGCAGCTGGTACCAGGCTGGGGGGGCATCATCGTCTCCATGTGCCATGTGGTGGGGGGGATCCAAAATGGCGACCGCAATATTTATTTTTTAAATCGTGGTCCAAAAACCCACCAAAACACCACAGAAACATTTGAAAATTAGGTATTTTAAATGCCTGATTTTTTATAGTAGCAGCAGTGGATTTTTCTTGCAACAAAATGTCTCCATTGATTTTATTTTATTTTATTTTTATTTTTATTTTGTAACACCTGCGCACGCGCAATGATGGGCTGACCATGGGATGGGACCATGCAAATTTTTGGAGCCATTCCACCAATCGCATGGCCAGGTTTTGCTGAGACTTCTGGATGTGCCAGAGAGGGCATAAAAAGCCCACCAACCCTAACCCTAAGCCTAAGCCTAACCCTAACCCTAATCCATACGCCAGTACACTGTCTTCTTAGTGGGTCAGAGGCACCCAGAGGTGCAGCCCACTAACCCACCCTAACCTTAACCATTACCCTAAGCCTAGCCCTTACCCTAACCCCAACCCTAAGCCAGATTTGTACGCAGGTACGCAAGTGTACGGAAGTACACTTCCCTTCTTAGTGGGTCAGAGTGGTGCATCGAAAGGTACCTCCAACTCCAGACCCACTCCCTCCCTAAGCGTAACCTGTACGCCAGCACGCCAGTATGCTTTCCTTCTTAGTGAGTCAGAGAAGCGCCGACGAGGTGCCTCTGACACACTAACCCCCAACCCTGGCTAATTTGGTTAATATAATGTTCTTAGTGAGACAGCGAAGTGCCGACGAGGTTTCCTGTCACACTAACAACCCAACATAATTGGTACGCAGCAGCTATGCGTTACGCTTCCCTTCCCTTCTGGGTCAACTCAGAGGCACCCTCAGAGGTGCCTCCCAGGGAGAGGTGTGCGCATGCCCTGAGAAGCAGACGCCGTTGCTCCCCCGCTCCGTATAAACGAAAGATTTATGACCTAAAAGAAAGCAATTAGCTTGCTAAAAGTGTCTGAAAATAGCTGGAACTGTGCCTAAAGCTACGAAGAACAAGGTGTTCTGGAAAACAGCAGCTATTCGGGTAAGGAGAAGCTATCAGAACTCTTTAGATAAGAAAGCCTAACTGTCGAATGGCGACTACAATTAAGGCGTTGTCAGAGCAAATGGCTCAATTCCAAGCTCTGATGCTAGCTTCACAGGAGAAAATAACTAAAGACATTGCTGAGATAAAACAAGAGATTCAACAGATTAATATAGAAATGAAAGGAATCCGGGATGAAGTAATGCAAGCAAAGCATATGGCCTCAAAGAATACAGAGCAAATAACACAATTAAAGAAATTAACTGCAGAACTCTCTGATAGAATGAGAAGAGCGAACCTATTAATTTATGGGATTTCAGAAGATATAGAGCAAAGGAATTTGGAACAATGCATTGTGAACTGGCTCTCTGAGCAAGGAATAGAGCTGGAGGGAGAGGTGGAGAGAGCGCACAGGCTGCAGAGTAGAAGAACAGGGGGTGAACCACGCCCAGTGATAGTAAAATTTGCAAGAGAGAAAACTCAACAGCAGGTATTTCTGGCCTTAAAGAAAATGAAAGAACTCAACTTCAAGGGGAAGAAAATCTTTGTTAGAAGAGATTTTTGCCCGGAGACACTGAAACAAAAAAGTCTCATGAAACCATACGCCCAGAAGCTTCATCAAAACAAGATAAAATTTAGCTGGATATACCCAACTTCCATAGCCATTTTCAAAGAGGGAAAGAGATTACTCGCGAGAAATCCACAAGAAGCAGCAAAGCTACTGGTGAAACTGAAGCTTGATACCAGAGACCTGGAAGACCAGACATCAATGGACGAAGAGGAAGGAGAAGAAGGACCCTCTACGCGCAAAGAAAAGAGACAAAGGATGCATTCAGACGAAGGACTATAACGGAAGTGAAAGGTCATAAATAAATATGGGACTAATAATGGATTTAAAAGACTGAGGGGGGAGGTGGGCACACCTGGAGGTGTAGAGAGAGGATGAAATTTTTTCCCTCAAACAGAAGCTCTACATCTAGGGGAGGGAAGGGAGGGAAAGAGGGGAGAGGGGGAAGGAGGGGGAGAATGGTTAAAAGAATAAAAACAAACTCTCAGCGTGTGGGGGGAGGGAAGCCTAGAATAACAGAATATGGTTAGAAGTCTGAAGGTGCTGACACTGAACGTTAATGGGTTGAGTTCGGATTTAAAAAGATATAGACTTTCCACCTTTACAAAACAGCAGAATATAGATATCTTGTTCCTTCAGGAAACACACAAAGCAAAGAGAGATAAGAAACCATTGTTAAAAGACCCAAGGTGGAAAGTAATAGCAGAGGCAAGAAGCAATTCCAAGGCAAGGGGAGTAGCTATTTTGGTACATAGGAAATATGATATTAAGTTAATAGAAGTAATTCCAAATGGGAGGGTAGATATCTCTTAGTCAAATGTTTATTTGAAGGCAAAGTAATAACATTAGCAAATATATATGCCCCGAATAAAGGGCAAAAACGATTTCTGATAAAAATCCTTAAAAAGATACAGAAATTAGCAGAAGGAGAAGTAATAATAACAGGAGATTTTAATATAGACTTTACGAAAAGTAATATAATCAAGTGGAAACAATGGGCTTTAAAAGAAGCACACGAAATACTAGGCTTAACTCCACAACCAACATATTTTTCCAGCAGACATAAATCAGCCTCATGCTTGGATTACATAATTCTTAATGAATCTAGCAGATGGGAATTAAAAGGAATAACTACACATCCAATATGGATATCAGACCATGCGCCCATTAGTGTAGAAATAGAAGTAAATGGAGATCAACCCAAAAGATGGTGGAGATACAATAATATGATTATGTCTAAAGAAAAGGATAGAAAATATATGGAAGACCAAATAAAATTTTACTTTCAGGAAAATAGAGGAACAGTCACTACAGACATATTATGGGATGCTGCAAAATCTGTCTTCAGAGGGTATTGCATAATGAACGAGAAGGAAATAAAAAAAGGATGGTACATGGCAAAAAAAGAGAAGATACAAGAATTGGAGGAATTGCAGGCACAACAATTGCAGACATTCTGTCAGGCTAGAAGCAGGAAAATTACAGAATTAAAAAAGCAATTAGACTCCCTTGATTTAAAATCACTTTGGAAAAAACAAGTCATGGTAAAGGATGAATTTCAGAGAAATTCAATAAGATCAGTTAAAAGATTAGCAAAATATTTAAAAATTAAGAGGGAAAAGCAAAAAGTGAAAGCTATTAGAATAAACAGGAATATAACACATAACCCGAAAGAGATTAAAGAAGCCTTTATGAATTTTTATAAGACTTTATATAAGAAAAAAGATACTGGAGAGTATGAAGAATTAATAGGAATTAAACTCAAAGAGAAAGAGAAAGAGGGCCTTGAGGCAGAAATAACATTGCAAGAAATAGAACAGGTAATAAAGGGATTAAGAGTAGGTAAGTCACCAGGTACAGATGGGTTTACAGCAGCGTTTTTACAAGGAAATGAAGGGAATCTTGATACCAGAACTGCAAGAAGTCTTTAATAATATAATAAAAGGAGGGAAGGTACCCAACACGTGGAGGAAGGCAGAAATAACAATACTATTAAAACCACAGAGGGACCCAAAGGAACTGGGTTCTTATAGACCAATAAGTCTACTAAATCAAGATTATAAGATTTTTGCCAAAATAATGGCAAATAGGCTTAAAAATATTATCCCACAATTAATAAAGGAAGATCAGTATGGGTTTGTGAAAAATAGAAGTATAGCCCACCCAATTAGGAATATACTAAATGTATTAAGTCATGGTCAATGTAAGAAATTAGGACTACTTAAATTAGATGTATATAAAGCCTTTGATACTCTCTCTCACGAATTTCTATGGTGTATAATGACGAAATATGGTATGGGCCAAAAGTTTATAAAAACAATACAAGAAATCTATAAAGATAGTTCAGCCGTAGTCCGAATAAATAGTGAGCACACTGAACAATTCCCTATTACAAGGGAGTAAGACAAGGCTGTCCACTCTCACCCTTTCTATTTATAATGGCAATAGAACAATTAGCCGAAAGAATTAGAAATTCAGGAAGGATAGAAGGTTGTAAAATAGGGAAAGAAGAGATGAAGATCAATCTGTTTGCGGACGACATAATTATAATAATGTGTAATCCAAAGGAAGGAATTAAGGAAATTAAGGTGATATTAGAAGACTTTGAAATAACTTCAGGTTTAAAAATTAATATGACAAAATCAGAAGTAATGTATCATAATGTGAGTTTAGATGAAAAAAAAGAAATTAATAGACTAATTAAAATAGGATTGGGAGTGAAGAGATTTAGATATTTAGGTATAGAAATATTTCAGAATATTAATAAAATAGTGGAAGTAAATTACAACAAAGTTTGGAAGAAAATAATAAGAGATAAGAAAAGATGGAAAAGGGACCCTTTAAATGTAACATCTAGAATTAGAAGTGTACAAATATTTTGGTTACCAAAATTAATATACCTATTTCAAGTCCTACCATTGGAAATCACCAAACAAAGAATAGAAAAATGGAATGTAAAAATAAGGAAATGGATTTTTGGCAGTTCAAATACTAGAATCCCTAAAAGTACAATCCATAGACATAACTCAGAATTAGGGTGGGGAGTACCAGATATAGCAAGCTACTATGAAGCCTTTCAGTTGAAAACATTCTTAGAAATAGAGGGCGAGAATTCTAAATGGGTCAGATTTGAAAACGAGGCAAATAGAGGGGTAGGAAAATTTGGTATATTTACAAATAAGACAACTAGAGAAGATGAATTAGAAAAGGGACCTAGGAGAAACACCTTGAGAATTTGGAAGAAGTGGCAACCAAAATGGTTAAAAGGTATATCAAGATGGGCACCAATAGAAACATTAGAAAAAGATAATACAGATCCTGGATGGTGGAATTTACTTAGGCAAAAAGGATTTAGAAGAATAAAAGATTTGTACAATGGAGTAGTGTTAAAAACAATTTCAGAGTTAGAGAGGGAAATAGGCCCACAATATTGGCTAAAAATAGCTGGCCTATATAAGAAGGCTTATAAATTAATCGAAGAAAGGGATATAGGTACAGAAGAACCGATAGAAGAAATATACAGAATAATGAATCAAAATAAAAGAGGACTAGCAGGTGTCATATATAAGAAAATGACTACGGACAAGGATCATGCAATTAAGCAATTACAAAAAAAATGGGAGATAGAAATGCAAATACCAGAGCAAAAAGCTATAAGATTAATGAATGGAATTACTAAAATAAAACTATACAAATTTAAGGAATTAGAATTGAAATTTTTTACTAAATGGTACAGAACCCCTGCCATGCTAGCAAATATGTTCTCAGGTCTAAATCCTAAATGTTGGCACTGCAAAGAAACAAAAGGATGGTATTCTCACATGTGGTGGGAGTGTTTGGAAGTTAAAAAATTTTGGGAAATGATTGTTAATAAAATAAATAAGTTACTCCCAGTAAATATAAAAATAGATGCTGAACTAATGTGCTTAAGTTCAATTGGAATAGATATAATAGAAAAGAAGCAGACAGAACTACTAAAAGCAATGGTATTAGCAGGCAAAGCAGTCATAGCGGCAGGATGGAAAGACAAGAGCAAATGGACTGAAAAGAAATGGCATAACTATTTGTTTGATATCATTCAATCTGATGTAATTTTCATTATCGACCAAGATATGCCGTGGAAAGACAAAATAGAGAAAATCAAGGAGAAATGGACTGTGTACCAGAGATGGATAGAGGAAGAAGAGATTGAAGACGTTCGGTGGAAGCTCCAGACCTTGTGCCCCTGGCTGAGAGAAAAAGACTGAAAATAAGGAAATAGGGGGAGGGGGGATGACAAGAGGGGAAAAATGTAACCTTAAAGATAAAAAAAAGTGTATAATTGAAGAATGTTATCAATAAAAAGACAAAAAAAAAAAAAGAGGTGCCTCCCAGGGCCCACCCCTCCCCCTAAACCACTGTACAAACGACAGATGACAAACGGAAATGACAAATTTTTGAAAAATTTCATGACAAATGGAAACGACCTGAAACGGGCCGGCTCCGACACACGACAACTCAAAACGTAATTTTTTCTGGTCGTGCCCATCTCTACCCGTTACATTTCACTTTTAAGAGTGACAGAACAATAACTGCTTTTCTCTTTGCAAAGCTATTGAATTATTTCATGGGATCTAAACATGTTTTAGTGAATTGCTATTAACTCTGAGCAAAAGTAACATTCACTACTACATAGTGACTTTTCAAGGCTGAGCAAAGGCGCATACAAGTAAGCTGCACATGACAGAAGAATGTGGAATAATTCATTTAAGACCACACATGACTTTTCATGAGTGTTGCTTCATGTCTAAACACCACCCTTGCACATGTGTTCTTATCTATAAAGCCTTGAAATTTCGCAACCTTGTTACTTATAGGACCCCCTCCCCCAAGAGCATCTGCCCGCGCCACCTGATCCTCTGGCAGACTGTGGCACTGACAGAGGCCAAGAAGACATCTACAAGGGATTAGATGTTTTCAGTCGAGGACCACCATTAGGGAATGGGGCTCTGGGTAAAGCTGCACTGGCCTCCCTCCCTTTCCTTCAAGAACATTCAGGAGGATACTGGAGACAAAGGCTGTTCACTGAAGCTTTTAAGGACATCCTCCCTTGAGCTATGACAAATTTATACCACCCAACCTGCTATTATTTAGGTTTGTCTTAGATTTACATTATATTTTGATAATGAAATATACTTAGGTTATATTTGAAGCATTTTTGTTTAGAAATGATGATCTGTTTTTATTATATTATATTATATTATATTTTATATTATATTATATTGTTTGTATTGACTCTGATTGTAAACTTCCCAGAATAGTGCCTCATGCTAACTGGATGGTATACATGTAGAATGAATGAATTAATGAATGAATAAATGAATGAATGAATCTATATCTATCTATCTATCTATCTATCTATCTATCTATCTATCTATCTATCTATCTATCTATCTATCTATCTATCTATCTATCTATCTATCTATCTATCAAATCAACACCTTTAATATGTAGAATATAAACCACTTTCTTGTACCCTAATGTTTTAATTAAGAGAAATGCAGACATAAGTCATTAATTTCCCCCATGATCATTCAGAAAGAAAGAAAGAGAGAAAATATGACTATTTCAATAATAATATTCACTATATTCTAACATACCATTTCCAAACTGGTCTTCTTCAGGCCATTATACCCGTTGGTTAATGCTTTGCTCAAACAAAAAGTGAAGAGCATCTTGTAAGTCTGGATGCTTCCTATATGCATTTGAACCCTGGTTTGCCAGCTCCATCCCTTTTCATGTGAGCAAATGAGCAACAGGAGGGAGGCGGGGATAGTCTGTTCCCTTCCCCCATTTGTCCTAGCAGAGAACTCCTGGAAGGGCTTCTGTCTGTGTTGTGTATTGATCTGTATTCCTATTGTTTTCTGTTCCTGTTCCAAAGGGAACAGGCCTAATGGTTTATTCAAGTTGCTGCATTTGGATCCTCAATCCTATTGGTCTCTGCCAAAAGGCAGCTTTGTGATTGGTTGTAATTGTTCCCTCCAAAATGTATCTTTTCCTAGCCAGTCCTGGCTCCTATAAATCTAGCTCCCTCTCCCCAGTCCCCAGTCTTGTTCTCTCCCTGAATAAAGAGCTGTTACACTAGAAGCTATCTCCAGCCTGCTATGTCTAAGAGCTGAAATCACTGCTGAAATCACTAAAACCCATGCTACTACACTGGCGACGAGGATGGGATCTGGAATGCTGAGAAGCAGAGGATCATCACGCTGACTCAGAGTCCGGATCGCAGTGGAGAACAAGACTCACCAGCCGGCTTAGAAGATGACCCTGCCCGCCTGGAGAATGGAAAGTCCACGGGTAGTGGAGCCCTTCCAGCCATTGGAGCCCCACACTTGGGAGAACTATGTTGAACGCTTCGAGTTCTTCGTGGTGGCTCAAGGAATCACTGATGCCAGCAAAAGAAGGGCCACGTTCCTGAGTTGCTGTGGCCGTGAGACCTTCATGTTGGCCAAGGCACTGCTCGCCCCAGCAAAGCTGAGTGAGACATCACGCACAGACATTTTCGCCCAGCTGAGAAGCCATTTGGCACCTACCAAAACCAAGATGGCCTGGCGGATGGAGTTCCAGAAAAGGCAGGAGCAAGCTGGAGAATCTGTGGCTGCATTCCTGACAGGACTCTGGGAGCTTGCTCAGCACTGTGGCTTCCCAAATCTTGAAGACACTCTCTTGAATCGATTTGTTGGGGGGCTCAGCAGCACAAAAGCCCGAAGGCGCATTGTGGCAAAGGAAGATGTCACCCTGGCCTCTGCCTTGAAAGAGGCCACCGCCACAGAGAATTATGAGCAGGAAGAGCTCAATGCCAGTTGCAAGGCCACGAAGCTGCGGGTAGAGGCTGCCCATGCCATGGATGAACCAGAGGCTAGTCCAAGCCAGAGCCCAGTCCGTGGTGTCAAGTTGGTGCGTCAGGCTGATGCACGGCCCAAAGATCGCCGAGGCAGAAAAGCTGCCATTTTCGTGATGCTACTTGCAGGGCATGCGGAAAGTCAGGACACATCGCCAGGGCCTGTAGGTCGGTGGCAGCTGGAACAACGGGATCACCTAGATCAACGCGTCGCAGATCATCCACCACGACTCATCTCCTGAACGACTGCAATTATCTCACAGAGATCAACGGAAATACCGTGCAGTTCTCAGTGCAAGGCAAAACATCCGTCAGAGTGAAGATTGAAGGTCAACCATGCGACATGGAGGTGGATTCCGGATCTGGATTCACTATTGTTTCAGACCAGACTGCAAGGGGGCTCTTCCCTGGGGGTAAGTTCCCCTCTCTGGAACCATTCCCAGCAACCTTGCAATCATACACGGCTGGCCACATCCACATTCTAGGAATGTGTACGGTGAGGGTACAATTCCAGGAGAAACAGGCCGTGCTTAAATTAGTGATTGCAAAGGGGAGTCGCCCCAGTCTCCTGGGTACTGACTGGTTTCCCGCCTTGGGACTGTGTATATCAGGGCTCAACTCAGTCCAAACTTCCCCAGAGTTGGGCAAGGCGTTAGGCCAGGAATTTGCTGAACTCTTCAGTGGAAAACTGGGTTGTTATAAAGGGCCTCCAATTGACTTTGAGCTGGACCCCAGGGTGGCCTCAATCCGACTCAAGCCAAGGCGAGTGCCATTTGCACTGCAACCGAAGATTGAGGTGGAACTGGACAAATTGGTCAAACAGGGAGTTCTTTCACCTGTGGACTCTTCTAAGTGGGAGACTCCTATCGTCACACCCCTTAAGGCAAATGGGGAAGTGAGAATTTGTGCAGATTACAAATGTACTATCAACAAGGCACTCAGGGGAAATTCATACCCCATTCCAGTCGTCTCACAGCTTTTGGCAAAACTAGCTGGGGGAAAATTTTTCACCAAACTTGACCTGGCACAAGCTTACCAGCAGCTGCCAGTGACTCCGCAACCTGCGGAAGCACAGACTATCGTAACACACAAAGGGGCTTTCCGAGTAAACAGATTACAGTTTGGAGTTTGTGTGGCCCCAGGGATTTTTCAAGGACTAATGGAGCGCCTGTTAAGGGGTCTGCCAGGGGTCTTGCCATTTTTTGATGATGTTCTGATTGCTGGGAAAGACCCCCAGGAACTGGTTGGGCATATCCGTGCTGTGTTACTCAAATTTAAAGAGGTGGGGCTGCAGCTAAAAAAGGGAAAAATGCAGTTTTGGGGCACCATCTGTGGATTTCTTGGGGTTTAAAATTGATGCAACGGGCATCCACCCCACTGACTCTAAAATTAAAGCCATTACTGAGGCAGCACACCCACGGAACAATACGGAGTTACAGTCATTCCTGGGACTTATTAACTTTTACCATTCATTCCTACCTCAGAAAGCTTCAATAGCGGAACCGTTGCACAAACTATTGAAGAAAAGGAGTGTGTGGCATTGAGCTCAGGCACAGCAGAAGGCTTTTGACACCTTGCGTGGCATGCTGACTAGCAGGAGCGTCCTTGCTCATTATGACGAGTCAAAACCTCTTGTCCTGGCATGTGATGCCTCTCAGTATGGGCTGGGAGCTGTGCTGAGCCATAGGGAAGCGGATCGGTCAGAAAAACCCATCTCGTTCTATTCTCGTACGTTGTCACCAACGGAGCGCAACTACGCACAAATTGACAAGGAAGCCCTGGCAATAGTGGCAGGGATTAAAGAGTTGCATGACTATTTATATGGTCGCCACTTCTTCCTTGAAACTGACCACAAGCCTCTGTTAGGATTGTTCAACCCGAACAAACAGATGCCGCAGATTATCTCCCCCAGAATGTTGCGATGGTCTATATTCCTGAATGGGTTCCGGTACACCCTGACCCATGTTCCAGGGAAAAGGTTGTGCCACGCTGATGCACTAAGTCGCTTGCCCCTTCCTGGTGTGAGCGATGCGGATCCTGCCCCAGCGGACCGAGTGATGATGCGGGAAACACTTCTGGGGGCCCCTGTAACTGCCACTGAAATAGCTGAGAGAACGAGGAAAGATACCGCTCTCTCCCGTGTGCTCACTTGGGTGGGGAGGGGATGGCCAGGTGGCCTGCATGAAGAAAAATTTAGACCATACGCAATAAGGCAACATGAGCTATCCCTGCATAAGGGCTGTCTCCTGTGGGGAGACAGGGTGATCATCCCAGCACCACTGAGAAACAGGGTTCTGGATACATTGCACATGGGGCATCCGGGAATGGTCAGGATGAAGTCGCTGGCCCGGTGCTATGTATGGTGGCCTGGGATGGACCAAGATGTTGAACAATGGGTACAGACATGCAAGGAATGTCAGGAAGTGCGCCCAGAAGTGGCCAGAGCACCAGTCCACTGGTGGGAGCAGACCCGGACTCCCTGGAGCCGGCTGCACTTAGATTTTGCTGGGCCATTCCAAGGAAAGGCTTTTTTCCCCGTTATCGTTGATGTGTATTCTAAATGGTTAGAGGTGGCTATGGTTCCCAGCATGTCGTCAGCTGCGGTCATCAAAGTGTTGAGACAGCTGTTCACAACCCACGGGTTGCCTGAAACCATTGTCTCAGACAATGGAGCAGCCTTTGTATCCCAAGAATTCAGGGTATTCCTGGCTGATAATTTCATAAGAGGGGTCACCTCAGCTCCTTTGCATCCCTCATCCAATGGGCAGGCTGAGCGCATGGTGCAGACAGCCAAAGGATCTATTGCACGCTTGATGGAGGGTGACTGGTCAACGCGCATTGCCCAAATGTTGTTCTTGCAGCATGCGACGCCGTGTACTACTACGGGCAAGTCGCCAGCAGAGCTGCTCCTAGGTAGAAGGCTGGTTACGGTGCTGGACTATGTCCACTGAGACAAAATGCCAAACCACAGTGCTAGAGCACCTCCACAGGCAGAGAGCGACTCTACAAGGTATTTTGCTCCTGACGATTTGGTCTGGGTGAGAAATTATGCCAGAGGTCCCCTGTGGGTGCCAGGGGTGATCACCACAGCGTCTGGGCCAGTCTCTTATTACGTGACCATTGAAGATGGCAGGGTCTGGCATAGGCACGTGGACCAACTGAGGCACAGAGCACCCAGTAGAGTTGGTACAGGTGTGGGAGAATTGCAGCCCAAGAGTGACACTACCCCCATGAATGAGCCACAGCTGCAAGATCAGAGCGGAGATGCCCCAGGAGTGCAGGTACCAGTGGCTTCAGCAAATGAATCTGCTCCTCATGGTGCCGAGGAACAGATCAGAGACACTGAGTTGTCTGAAACCCCCTCCGTGTCAGACAAAGCTATTACAGTAGACTCTCCACCACAGACACTGCCTGCTCAAGCCCCTGCAACACCTGTAGTCAGGAGATCAATTAGAAGTCGCAGGGCCCCACAATATCTAAAGGATTACGTGTGCTGTGCCCACCAGGGGGGAAGGGGTGTTGTGTATTGATCTGTATTCCTATTGGTTTCTGTTCCTGTTCCAAAGGGAACAGGCCTATTGGTTTATTCAAGTTGCTGCATTTAGATCCTCAATCCTATTGGTCTCTGCCAAAAGGCAGCTTTGTGATTGGTTGTAATTGTTCCCTCCAAAATGTATCTTTTCCTAGCCAGTCCTGGCTCCTATAAATCTAGCTCCCTCTCCCCAGTCCCCAGTCTTGTTCTCTCCCTGAATAAAGAGCTGTTACACTAGAAGCTGTCTCCAGCCTGCTATGTCTAAGAGCTGAAATCACTGCTGAAATCACTAAAACCCACGCTACTACAGTCTATTTATCTGTAATTCCAAAAACACAGATTACCCCCCCCCCCCACATGCTGTGTTGATTTCAGGCTCAGGTTACTACTGTCTATATTCTTGTCCTTTCTATACAGCTCCACACTTGGAACTAGACATGGGTACGACTTGGCAAAATTCTCGTTTCCGTTTCCGTTCCTCGTTTCTGTTACGCAACGGAAACGGTAACGACAATTAAGCCATCAGAACTCAAACTTGAACCGATAAAAGAAAATTGGGTCTGATTTGTCGTTGTCGTTCATGGCATCGCGGCGATCGCGCGATGCCAAGCGGCACAGAAAAAAAGTTTAAAAAAAAAACCCGATTCCCGGCTGAAAAAGCAGGCAAAAATATGCCTGCCTGAGTGAGGGCACCTACCAGAGGGGTGGTTTCTGGGGGGGGGTCCCCGGCCTCCCCCCCTCTCCTGTCCTGGGCTGCTCTGGTGGGGGGCATCCTCGTCGTCTCGCCATGCCATGCGGTGCGGGGGGATCCAAAATGGCAACCACAATATTTTTTTTGAAATCGTGGTCCAAAACCCCACCATGCAAAATTTTGGAGCCATTCCACCAATCGCATGGCCACTTGGCCAGGTTTTGACTGAGACTTCTAGGATGTGCCAGTCAGGCATAAAAAGCCCACTATAACCCTAGCCCTAGCCCTAACCCTAACCCTAACCCATATACCCATACACTGTCCTTCTTAGTGGGTCAGAGGCACCCAGAGGTGCAGCCCACTAACTCACCCTAGCCTTACCCGTAATAACCCTAAGCCTAGCCCTTGCCTTAACCCCAACCCTAAGCCTGATCTGTACTCGCATTGCACTACACGCAAGTACACTGTTCTTCTTAGTGAGTCAGAGGGCGCCCAGCAGAGGCATTGTTCTCTCACCTCGCTCACCAGTCCAATGTTCCAAAACAACTCTGTACGCCAGTATGCTGTCCTTCTTAGTGAGCTAGAGGCACCCAAAAGAGAGGTGCCTCTGCTAGTGCCACTTGGTACACAATGGCTACACGGTCATGTACCCTTCCTTTTCCCTTTGTAGAGGGCCAGAGGAGGCATCCACCCCAGAGAGGTGCCTCCAGGAGCCTGCTAAATGCCGTCCCTTCGTAGCGGGCCAGAGGAGGCACCCACCCCAGAGAGGTGCCTCCAGGAGCCCGCTACCCTACCCCCCTAAACCAGTACTAACGACAAATGACAAACGAAACGACAAATTTTTGAAAAATTTTGCGACAAACGGAAACGAGCCGAAACGGGCCGGCTCCAACACACGACAA
This sequence comes from Phrynocephalus vlangalii, assembly GCA_037367305.1. Taxonomy (NCBI): domain Eukaryota; kingdom Metazoa; phylum Chordata; class Lepidosauria; order Squamata; family Agamidae; genus Phrynocephalus; species Phrynocephalus vlangalii. The sequence goes on along the minus strand of JAWVWN010006199.1, from coordinate 23,904 downwards.
CTCGAAATGTCATTTTTCCTGTTCGTGCCCATCTCTACTTGGAACACTTGTGAAAAATTATTGGCTACTAATGACTATATATGGCAAGCCTAGTACTCTGTAAAGAATTTAAGCCAAATTAAAAGGCACAAAATACTAATGGGCTTGTTTCATCTCTTGGAAGAAGTGGTGGACTCCTAGCAAAATGGGACATGACGTGTATCTCATCACTCTCAACCTCTCCCCAAGCATCCTTTTAAAAAGACCATTCTGTCAGGGGGTTCACACAGTTTTGGACATACAGGTGTAGACCATCTGTGGCTTATTCCACAGAGATAAAATTGCCAGAATAAAACATTTTATTATCTCTTCCTCTCAGCACACATTGTCCCTTTGGCAGGGGGGAGAAGCATTATCTTCAAATCCGGGTGGTTACAAAAGCCATAAACAGTGTGGTCTAAAGGTGTAGGAGACATGTCTCATACAGAAGGCAGTATAGTGTTACTTTAGTTCACTCACTGTGGCCAACTGAGCAGTTAAAACAAAACCGCATGTTACATATAGCAATATATTCAAAGTTCCTAACAACCATGTACCAGAATGTTCTTGTGGATGAGGCCATAAAACATCAATGTCCTATACACCATTTCCAACCCCATAATCAATGCATTCCACTGTCAGTTTCCTTTCTGTACCCACCTTCCTACACATGTCCCCATTTCTCAAAAAAATGTACTGAGCTTCCCTAGTCTTCTCAACTCAGTTCACAACTGGGAGGAGGAACTGCTTTAAATGTCTCCAAGTACGGATACTTAGTTGTTCTCTTTGCAAAATGAGTTGCTTCTTTGCAAAACTGGCAAAGGCAAGACAAAAATGCAGGTGCCTTTAAGCACCATTGAAATCATCTTAGGTGCACAGGAAGCATAGGGAAACAGACTTTGGTCCAAGTAGCCCAATGTTGTTTACACTGCTTGCCAGTAGTAATCTTCAGTTTCTTTGTTGCTACTAGTTGGGGTGCCGGGGATTGAGCATGCAACATTCAGCATGCAAAGCACATGCTCTATCAGTGAGTTATAGCCACTGTATGGCATCAACCACGGTCAAAAAGACATCAAGCACATATATTTGTTTTTCTAGAAGCTATTTTGCCAGTATGGCTCCTTACAAATGTGGCATGGTTTTTTAAAGGTGTAACAAATTTGGGAGTAAACATATAACCATGGAGACACCTTGAAACACTGGCTGGGCTATTATGATGCCCTGTGAGTTCAAAGGAAAGTGAAATAAAAACACTCATTGGCTGAACTGCTAATATGGCTGCATGAGAGTGTATCCTTATTACTGTCCAGCAGAGCAAAACATATTACTTTGGAGGCAGTCCAAACAAAAATTATGACCTTGAAATTGGACTTTGGACCAGCACCAAAAATTGGCACTGATGCAGAAGATAGTCTTCTATTGTGCTGTGTCAAATTTGGGGATGTACTATGATTTTTTTTTTTTAAAAAGTTAAACTGTTTTAAATTTCCCATGCAGAAATAGGTAACATTAAACATTCCCATATTTAAAACAATTCATACAAATTAAAATGACCAATCTCACTTATCTTGAAAGAGAATGGTTGACAAGTGCACCCCTTTTTATAGGGAAAAGAACCCACGCTGCAGGGTTTTAAATACTGATCCATGTGTGGTTGTGTCTGAATATGTGTTTGTGTGAGAAAACTGGATGTGAATGACCACAGTCCTTCACACTTTTTCCCCCTCAGAACTCACATCAGTTCTAGGCACCATAGCCAAACGGTGAGGCATTACAGGTAGAGGCCCCCATCTCTAATGCAAAAGAAAAAAGTATGTACAGGTAGACCATAAATTCAGTATGTCCCAGGGCCATTCTAATCAGGACCAAGGGGAAAAGCAAATGTGTTCCTGCCATCCTCCTCCTCTTCCTCTTCCTCCTGTTGCTCCAGAAAAGGTCTGCTACTCTGAAGAGCCTCTGTTGCGAGTCACCTCCCAGAGCCAGCTATTACTTGAATATAACCAGGGTCAGGATGGCCTAAGAAATTATCTGTGCTGCATCCCCGGGAATCCCCCAACTTACTTCCCCAGAGTTCAAGAAATAGCTGTCTCAACCATCTGGTTATTAACTGACAAATGGAGTTGTTGCCTCCAATGCTGCCTTGAGTCCTCCCCTGATATTTCCTTCTCCTTCTCCCCTTCTTCTTCTCCCCTAACCTCAGTCTTGTCTCTCTCCCTCCACCTAATCTCATAGTGGAGAAGGCTGTGATACTGCCTCCTCTGGACAGGACTGGTGACTAGGTGCCCCTCCCCTGATGAGGGAGGCTGGCTACCGTATACCAGCTGTTCTGTAGGGGCATCCTCTACATGATGTAGGTAGTGGAGATAGCAGCGCCCTTTCCCAGTAGCTATTGGTGCTTCACTTCCTATTAGGGATGGGCACGAAACAGAAAAATGCTTTATTTTGTTCTGTTTCAGGGGGGCCCACGTTTCATTTCATTTCGTCTCGTATGGATTTTTACAACAAAATTTTGTATGAAATGAAACATTTTGTTACCTGCAGCATTGGCTCCAAAGGTTCTGGTGGCTGGGGGGGGGGGTTAGGGGCTAGGCCAGCCTGCCCAACTGGTGGCAGCAGCGACTCCAGAGGTGGCGGCGGGAGCCCCTAGGCACTGGCAGTGATTCCACCTCCATTGGTGGTAGTGGTGACTCCGGCAGGGGGGGGCTAGACCGGCCTACCCATCTGGCTGGCAGGGCTCCAGCAGCAGTCATGGCAACTCTGGCAGCTGCAAGCCTAGGCTGTCCTGCTGGCCACTCACCCTCTCCTGCTGCAGTGGTGGCAGCTCTGGTGTCAGAAGTGGAGGCTCTGGCGGCAGGCCTAGGTTGGTCTCCGGCCTGGCTGGGTGGTCTCAGCAGCAGCGGCTGTGGCAGAAAGCCCGCAGGTAAACCACCATTTTACAGACGGAACAAAATGGTTCATTTCAATGGAAAAACTGCCATTTTGTTTCATCTGTAATGAAATGCTCCTTCATCATTTTGTTTCATTTTGTTTCACTTCATTACGTAATGAAACGACAAAACAGCATTTTGTTTTTCATTTCATGCCCATCCCTACTTCCTACATAAGCAGAGGGATTTCCGCTTATGCTCTTCTTACAGACTTTTTGCTTGGCCTACAACTTTTAGAAGCCACATGACTGCATAGCTGGCCCAATTTTGCAGTCACCTTGTAAACAGCATATTGGTAGGCCCTTTCAGGCCCCAGGGTTGTATAACTAGCCCTGCAACTAGGGCTGTTATTTGCCCTAGTTTTGCCATTGATTCTTTTTGTTCCATTGTTGCACCAGAAAAAAAATAATAATAAATGTACTGCTCCAGTTCTGGATATTTATTTATTTTATTCATTCATTTACCTAGTGTGAGTAATTTATTTAAGCTTTTCCACTATTCAACCTTACAATAAATAAATAAATCAACCTGAAAAGAAAGTATATTAGCACAGGCAGCTTCAAATCACATAAAATAATAAAACAAAAACCACAGAGCAGTAAAAACCTATAAAAGCAGCAAGAACACATTACAGTCCAATAAATGTCAGGGCAAAGGGAACAATTTTCACCTGGCACCTCCTTCCCTATTGCTTCTAGGAAGTATGCTTGATCCTATGTTATTCAGTCTAACTGACTCCATATTTACTGCAAATGTTTATATTATCTAGTTTTTAGTCTTAGTATCAAGGAAAGCATTGCAAGAGCACTTGGAAGGTACCATAGCATCATGTTATGCCCCTTTGCTACATGCACACCTCTGATCGAGTTCCCTCATGTGTCATCTAAAGATTAAATGGTGGATTAAATCTGCCTTTCAAAATTCATCTAAAATAACCCTATTAATGTGAGAACATCATTTCCTAATGTAGAATCCATGAATCAATGTTGCTATCTAAATACATTTGAATATATAGGTACAGTGGTACCTCGACTTACGAATTTAATCCATTCCAAGTGCATGCTCTTAAGTCGAACAACTCTTAAGTCGGGGTACCTATCTAAAAATTGAAAAAATAAGTTAAAAAATAAAAAAATGAAAAACAAAATATTTGTAAGTCGAGCAGACCATATCTAAAATTTGTAAGGTGGCAGTTAAAATGCCAACAGTTTTCTGCTCTTAAGTCGTATTGCTCTTAAGTTGAGCTGTTCTTAAGTCGGGGTACCACTGTAGTTGGGATTTCCCATCCCAGTCCCAAACAATGCAGTTTTCATAACAATATTTTAAATTCTTTTAAAAAATTTGAGTCACCATTAGTTGGTATTAATATAGATGTGACACCAAATGTAATAAAAAGGAGTGTTAAAAAGAGAGTGAAGTTGTTAGGGTAGGTGAATTTAATGATTAATATTTTTAGCCACAGTAGGAAGGTTGTATTACCTGTTGTTACAGTTGCTCTTTTAAAAATAGTCTCTGTCATGATTCATTTAAAGCTCCTTAGCACATTCTTCCATAAATGACTTCAGTTTCCATATGCGAGTAAATATTCTCTCCATCTCAAGGTGTAGTACAAAGTAATTTTAAATTAAGATGCATTAGTTAAAATAATGTACAGCTTATTCCCCACTATAGCCACTGACAGACATTCCCATCACAGAAGCCATAGTATCTTAGGGCCTTTTTACACGACCACTAAACTCCACCGCAAATGGCTCCCAGCTCCGGAGCTTAAAATTGTTTACCCACCAGCTCCGGAGTTTACTGAAAATTAAGTGCGACCCCGCCCACCTAAGCGGGTCCCAGCGCACTTTTCTTGTACCTGCTCTGCAAGTGTGAAAAATCTTGATGCGGATGTGCCGGGCTCTCCTCGCTTCTTTTTGTTGTTGTTTTTTTGCCCCCTGCCCCTTTAAGAGAAGGAACCAGGAAGTGACGGGGCTCCCGGCAGCTTCCACCGGCACCGGGATGTAAGCCTTTATTCTTTTGTCCCTTTTTTCCTCCTTCCCCTCACGCAGCCAGCAGCCAGGAAGTGCGGAGGGGTGGGGACGCACGAAGAGCGACAAACCCCTAAGATCTCTGGTCCGAATTTAAGTGACCAGCGGATCTTAGGGGTCGTGTAAAAGTGCCCTCAGAGGCAGGTGTTCCAAAGGTAGATCAAAGCTAGCTTTTAATTTCTTTGAGAAAAAGCTTCTCCATTCTCCCAAGGTTGGGTAGGGACATCACCCACAGTTAAATGAAGCTAGTTTAGGAAGTGTTGGTTCCATTTATAGCCAATGATAATGGTGGTGAATTAAAACCCAACCTTCTGAGGGAAATTTTAAAAATGCCACTAGCCTTTGGGACTGGCTGGTACAAGACAACATGTCACTTTTTTCCGATCCTCCTCCAGCTCTAGCTTTTGATATAATGGGAGAAAGATAAAGAAACATAGGGAAAAATCTATTATGTAGGTCACTAAAAAGCTGACTGAATGTGTTTTCGTGTGCAATGAGAAAAGGGCTTTGTGGTGGGGGAGTGATAAATAATCACTTCACATTTGTGTTTTCAGTCCTGAAAGTTGTTAAAATGATATATAGATGCTAGGGAAATTCTGTCCTTTCCTGAGTGAATAACTAGTAATTTCATACAGAACATTATTCCAGATAATAAAATAAAATGCACTAAAAGATGCAGGATTATGAAGAGTTCTGCTGGGAGTTCAAAAAAGAGGTGAAACCTCCAGGCAATTCACCCTGAAGAGACAGAAAGGGAAGGAAGGGTTTGTTTCATAATTGTCCCCTTTCTTTCTGTGGCAACTCTCATTCCCAACTTGCCCCTGTAGCATTTCAAATCTAGATTCATGGAGGTCAAGCACTCATGTAAAGAGCATGAGGAGAGTTAGGTATCATTTCCCCACTATTGCTTCACTCGGGACAATCCTCATTGCCCCCACCCCAAACTGGGTTTTATCTACTACTTATTTAATATTGTATATTTGTGTGTTTAATTCTGTCCTAACCATAGATATCAGATCAATTAATTCATATGTTTTAAATACTGGCAATTGATATACATTGCTCAGCAGGAAACCAAATAATATGCATGGAATTTGGAAAACACTTGTTGGATGTAACAAGAATCCTTCACATAAAACACATATATCCTGCTTGTAAATTTGTCATTTTTCTTTAAAAATTGTCATTTCAATTTAGATCTTAATCAGATGGCACAAACAAATATTTTTCAGTGACTGATATTCGTAAGTCATGGCTCAAAAGCGTAAGTAGAGATGGGCATGAAATGCAAAAATAGTGTTTTGTTTTGTTATTCATTTTCTCCCACCCTGTTTCGTTTTGTGAATTACAAAATAATTTTTTTAAAATTAAAATTGTTTCATAATTAATTTTATTTCATTTTGCTTTTTTACTTTTTCTCTTTAGATAGATAGATAGATAGATAGATAGATAGATAGATAGATAGATAGATAGATAGATAGATAGATAGATAGATAGATAGAGCGCGTGATTGGGACTTTTTTTTATTTTATTTTTTCTTTACTAAAAAGTCCCCCAGCTGGGTAGGTGCATTTTTTCTTTCCTTTTTTCTTTTCTTTTACTTGTACCAACCATGCGGCTCCCGGGCCGGGTTGGCACGTTTTAAACCTTTTTTATTTTTATTTTTTTATTTTTATTGTGCTGACTGTGCGCTCGGCTGGGTCGATGGTGTGGGGGTCGGATTGGCAGCCCGCAGGCTGGTTTTTAAATTTAATTTTGTATTTTTTGAATCACCGACCACATGGCCCACCGATCAACTGTAGCGCAGGCCTGGTCAGCGTTTTTTGTTTTTGTTTTTTTATATATATTTTCATGCTGACCAGTGGCCCACAGGCCGGTTCAGTGGCCTGTGGGTCAGGTCGGTGGCCCATGGGTCGGGTAGATGGCCTGCGGGCCAGATAGGGTGTTTTTATTATTTTTATTTTTATTTTTTAATTGTGTGGACTACGCACCTGGCAGCATTGGCAGGCCGCATGTTGGATCTTTTTTTAATTTTTATTTTTAAGTTTTTTTTTATCAAATCACAGGCCACATGGGCCACTGATCAGCTGTAGCATGGCCCTGGTCGTCCTTTTTTTTTTTTTTTTTTTGCTTTGTTTTGCAGCTGGAAGCCCCCTCCTGGGGGCTGGGGGCATCAGTGGCAGCCAAAGGACACCCCACAGGTAGGAGATGACACTGGGAACAAAAAACAAACTGGAACAAAATGAAAATTTCCATTTCATTTCATTTTGTTTTTCTCTGAGGGGGAGGTTTGTTATTTGTTTCATTGCCTAACAAAATGAATAACGAATAATGAAACAAAAATTTTATTTGTTTTGTGCCCATCTCTAAGCATAAGGATAGAAGTAAAATCTCCTGATGAATTTTGTCACCATATTGTAATTCTATTAGTTTATTTCTGCAAAATGAACCAAATTAATGGATAATGGATAATTAATAAACAACATAGTTTAATATCAAATCATAGCATCAAAGTTTCCCAGAGTTAGCTTCCAAATACTGTATGTTATTGTGGGAGAAATATACCAGACAATATTTTGCAGCTTATCAAATATGAGTTATTAGTTCATAAAAATGAAAACATTGCCTATTTCTTTTCAGCTCATTGGCCCTATTTAGACATTACATGCCTGGTTCTTTCCAACACAAATGAAAGGAAATGTGTAGCCCATCTCTATTGTCATGTTTCTTCATATTAAAAGTGACCTATCTGCAGAAGAGAGGCTTCTGCTCACTTGCAGACTTGCAATACAAACAAGAAAGAGAATCTATACACAAAATGGCAATCACTGTTCTTCAGACACATTTCTCCCAAATGGAGAATGTAAGATGGAGATAATATGGGCTTGAGGTTTCCCTTCTCAAATGTTGGACTGTATAAGTGACTTCTGGATAGAGCTATGGAATCAAAAGAGTGCAAAGATGAACATTTTGTTTCATCTTAAAGATTACATCAAGTCAAGGGGAATAGGTAGCTTGATAGTTCAGGTATACTTCTCCATGCCTTTTCTAGATCTCTATAGTAATTCAGTTCTTCAACAGACCTCATGGTTTATATGAATGTCGGATATTGTGCTTATGTACCCACAATTAAAAAAGCCAGGAGATGCCCCAATATCACTGCACAATATAGTGCTGTGTTGTCAGCAGGAAAATGATTGCCAAGATTTACATAGAAAGGGTAACCTGAATGTTCACAACATCAATGGCAGCAGTCAAGATGGTCTATATTACAGGATATTCTCTTCTGACAGATCCTTTGTGGGAGGGGGCATTTGGTTCCATAGTAAAGGGGTGACCAACAAGAAGGCCCAATATTTAGTTTTTACCTTCTGAAAACTTCCCTTAGGGTCAGGAGGACTCTCTTTGTGCAGGCCAGGGAAGAGTGAGTGATTCAGACAGTTCTCAGTGGGAGCATCAGTTAATTGTTGGATAAAGGGCTCCTCTGTAAATGTTGCCACTGGTGAATATTTTAGTTCAAATAGTATGGCTAAAATGTTTCCCCTTGATAGCCACCACACTTCTGTGTGCAGCCAGAGGTGGAAATGATCCATACCCAGATCTTCAGAAGTTAGTTTAAAAAGGTGCGCTTGAAGCGGGTGGCTCTTTACATGATTAATCATCTTCACAGCACCCTCCAATATGACTTTTAAATCTTGCGACATCCTTCTAGTTGCCAGAGAATGCCGATGGATGACACAGTGGCTGCTGGTGGCATTTCCTGCCACTTGCTTCATCCTAGACATGGCTCCCTTTACTTTTCCAACCACTTCAGTCACTCCATCACTGCGAATATCCACGCACCTGCTCCATTCCAAATCATTTTTCTGTACGCATTTGTCAATAGCTTTGAAAATTTTATCACCAGTGGTGTAGGTTTCAAGCACTTCACTCATCAAAAGTTCTTCTATTTGCATTTTGAATGGATACCTCACAAACACAAGGAGAACAGCAAGTCCCACAACATCAGTACTTTAATCAAGCTGTAAACTAAACTTCAATCTTTTTATAAGCTTGTTCTCCACAGACTTTGAAATTTTGTAAATTCACTTGCTTATAGTGCTATTTGACAGCTGCACAGTATCAATCTTCTTGGCATGTCTGGACCTAACATGCAACTTACAACATCCTTCATGCAAGGTTTAATCAGTGTCTCGGCAATAATATGGGGCTTTCCAGCTTTTGCAATGTGTAAACTGACAATAAATGAAGATGCAGTTGCATTTGCTTTTTCATTTGGATGACTCTTCCTGAACAGATAAAGTGTAGCATTTGAAGATTTCTTTACCTTTATGTACTAATTCAGAATGATTGCATTCCAGATGTCTTTTTAATTTGCATGGAACCAAGTGGCCATTAGCAACAATTTTATGACAGTTTATGCATTGCCCTTGCAGTGTCTGTTTGTTCTCAACTGGAACAAAGCCAAAGAATGTGAGGTAGCTAGGATCATATTTTCTTATTTTCCCCCAAATTTCCTTTTGGTTGTGAGTTGTCTTTCTGTAAACTGAGGCGGACAAACTTGGATGGCTTATGCTCGCATATGTCTGTTGGGATATTTCGTCTCCTCCAACGATGCTGGTTGTCACTGAATCAGTTCCTTCAGAAGCTTCGGTGAGTTCAGCACCTTTCTGTTTTAAAGACCCAGTTTTTAGACAGTTGTCCATAATTCTGCAAACTCAATAACATATAAATAAATAAAATATAAAATATAAAATAAAATAAAAATTTTCATTCCATTGCAGGTCCCTCCCAAATAGTTATGTGGATAATTTTGATTACATCTGTTGAGTTAGTACATGTGATGCATTGCAAATTCATCTACCTCACAACTTTAAAAACTAACCTTTGAACAAAACATTTTTATTTTTTATTTTTCTAGAATTATGACAAAATAAAAACATGTAAGCAGTCTGTAGCCATAGAGTAAACATTATATTCACCAAATAACCAGTCTCTTAAAAGAAAAGAATACAGATCAAATCCACTGGAATCTTTTTTATTTTTTTTTTTTTATTTTTTTGCGATGACAACCCGGTACCATTCGAAACAAATGATGCACAACCATAAACGTGGCCGAGGAGTGGCAGATGTAGCATAGACAAGGAGATAAATGTGTGGCCATGTTATATTTTACTGCTAAATTGCTAAACCTTAGTAAAAAGTAAATATTATTGCCATGGCACCCCTGGTATATGATCACGGCACCCAGTTTGAGAACCGCTGCTTTAGCCTCCTCCTCTTTCACATCAGAGCCCGCAGGTCTTGGTTATACCTGGCACCTGGGTAGACTTGTTGTTCAGATGCAATCATGTCTACTGCTCTGGTGCTGGCTTTCTACTTTTAACTTTTCTTTAATATGCCTCAAAATTGCTAATAAGTGTGTTGTGTAGGGCTTTTTTCCCCAGAACAATGTAGTGTCTGGGATTTGTGTGAAGTTTTTTCAAGATTTAATCAGAATGCCGAAAGTATACAGCCTAGCTCCAAAGCTAGAGGGATAGTAGTGTGCTAATAATATTAAAGAAAATAAACGCATGAGAGGCTGCATAAGGTCAGGGAATATATAACTTCAGTGATATTAGATTCTCTTCCTGCAACTACTATGACTAAAATTTTCTGGTGCAATTGTTGTCTGGAATTGTAAGACAGTGTTTTCAATGAAGTCCAGCTTTCCTTCTGCCTACCACACAACCCGAGCGGTTTTCTTACATGGCATTATTTGGCAAAATTTTGGAGACACAGTCTGTTTTTCTTTTAGTGTCTGAATCATCAAATGACCTGAAGTGCTTCAGAATAATCTGGATCTAATTCAGGCCAAACTGGGACCAGTACACGTCAGACTTAATCCAAATCAGCCTGATTTGGCTCAGAATTGCACACCAAACCATTTCACAGTCACGTTATATTGGTTCATTTTGTAAACTGCTCAGAGTGGCCTCGGTAGCCAGGTGGGCAGTATAAAAACTAAATAAATAAATAAATAAATAAATAAATAAATAAATAAATAACCTTCCCATCATTAATTCAACTATATGCCCACCCCACCCCCGTATTTACACAAGCACTTCACACTTTCATTTTAGATCTTTAATTGAATGTCTTGGGGCACTTAATTTCTACTGGTTACTATCAACTTGGTTTTGTTAACATTCATTTTTAGATAATTTTAGTTACTTAATTGATTGACTGAGTAGCCTTTGCAAATATCTACCCTATACTTCAATTTTTAGTCCCAGAGCACTGAATCAGTGGCAGTTACATAAATGATGATACAGCAGATGTTGTTTATTCAGAGAGTTACAGTAGTTTGGATGAACAACCAGCTTTGGATCATAGTCCCTTTGGTGAATGTAAGCATTTTTGAATGGACTATTTCCCTGGAGGAGTTGTGATCAAAGGGAAATTCTCAGTTGATCTGTGTATGAGAAGCCTCAGCTCAGCAGCTTTTGTTACACGGAGACAGGAAGAGGCAGAGTTTCTAACTCCATTTAGTTGGAAATAGACATAGCCTTCTAGGCAATGTACATGTAGTTTTGAAAATATGATGTGGGAGTAAGGTCAATGGATTTGCTGGCTTATTCTGAGTGCCTATTTGCCTCCACGTTTGTTATTGTTTTCTATCTCTGTCAACAAACCTAACCTTAAAAAGGTACTCTAAATCTCCAAGGTACTCTCTCTTCCAAAAAAAAGCTCAGGCAAGTAATTTCTAATTTCCAAGCCTGACTGCTGGAGCTTTCCACTGTTGAGAGAACTAGACAATATATTCACCATGTTATGAGCCACAACGAGATGCAAGGCATTCCAGCCACTTCCAGATGGAGATTTGCGAGAGAAACAGGCAACCACATTGCTCTCTCTCTCTCTCTCTCTCTCTCTCTCTCTCTCTCTCTCTCATTCTCTCTCTGTGTGTGTATGTGTCAGAATCAGAATCAGAATCAAAATCCTTTCATTGGCCAAGTGTGGTTGGACACACCCATAATTTGTTTTGGTAAATATGCTCTCCATATGCATAGAAGGAAATACAGCCACCCCCGCCATTTCGCGGTTCAGATACTGCGGTCCCACTATATCGCCGGATCGCAGTACCTGCGCCTTAGGGCTGTATGGGGGGTGGCGGGGTGGCGATCACATCGCCCCACGCCGCCACCCCGTGCTCCTCCAAGAAGCCTCAGGGCCATGCAGGGGGGGCAGTAGGGGGCGATCACATCACCCTGTGCCGCCCTGCGCTCCTCCAAGAAGCCTTGGGGCTGCGCGGAGGGGGTGGAGGGGGGCAATCGTATCTCCATTGAAATGTATTGGATCAATGCGTTTCAATGGAGAAATTTTTCCCCATTGGAAAGCATTGAGCCAATGTTTTCCAATGGGGAAAATTCTCCATTGAAATGCATAGAACCAATGCATTTCAATGGAGACGGCCCCGGACAAGAAGTCTCAGAGGGGCAAGGGGCGGGCGGTGGCGGGAGGTCAGATCCCCCTGCCACCCCTGGCCTGCGCAGGTCCGAGAAGTTTTGGGGCACCGTGGGCGCGTGGTGGCGGGAGGTCAGATCCCGCTACGCCGCCGGCGCGCACTGCCCCAACACCTCTCGGACCGGCGCATGCCAGTGGCAGCAGGGGGATCTGGTCGCCCCCTTCCCCCCAGGCCCCACCCACCCGCTTCTGCATATCATGGATTTTCAGGCATTTCAGGTGGGGTGGGTCCCTAACCACCGCGATAGGCGGAGGGTTACTGTATAAGAATCATTTATTCAACAATAACAACACTGTACAACACAATATAACATATTATTTAAAAAATAATTTTTCAACAGTTTGATAGCACTTGGAAAGAAGCTATCTTTATATCTAGTTGTCCTAGTATGCAATGCCCTGAAACGTTGTTCTGAGGGTAACAGTTGAAACACATTATGTCCAGGATGTGTGGAATCTGTATATATGTTCATCACCCTCTTTTTTAGCTCGTGCAGTATACAATTCCATAATAGACAGCAAGCTAGTAGTGATAATTTGTATGCAGTTCCAATTATCCATTGAAGTCTATCTCTGTGTGTGTGTGCACGTGCGTGCATGTGCGGGTGCAGGTGCGTGCACATGCACCTTTGTGTGTAAGTGCATGCCTGCATGCCTGCATACAGAGATGTAGCTAGGGTTTGGAGCATCAAGGGACAAAGTCAGTTTTCATGCCCTCTCCTGCCAACCATGTCCCATCTGCCCAGCAAGGGGGGGGATCCCAGGGGAACAACGGGGCGGGGGAGAAGCGTCTCTTTTTCTCATGCCCTCTTTGGGGGTCGCATTCATAGCAGGGGCAAGGAAGAGGTCTCATCTCAAGGAAGCCCTTAAAAGTGGGGGAAGGAGTCAAGAATGGTACTCCACCCATCTTGTCACGACACCATTGTTCAGCAATTAAGTAAAACCTCCAGAGATGCTATGTATAACTTCTGACATGTGGTTATAAGAGTTACTGACTTCCAGAATGCCCTTTAACAGCTCTGCTGGGATCTTGCAAACCAACAATACCTTATGTCATATTTGCATTTCCTACTACCCTGCCTTCCTAGCAATACAGTATTAACTTTTTCAGAAAGTTCTTCTCAGTTTTTGCAAACTAACAACAGTGATTTCTCTGTTTCGTCAACCCATCTCATGTTCCGTCTTCCTCTTTTCCTACTGTTCAACCCCACGTTTGCGAGCAATATAATCTATTCTGGTCACTGCTATATTTCTACTATATATACATTGTAGAATAGGCTTGGGTTACTCATTTTAACTCTAGTGGGAGTTCATGCTTGACTTGGTACTCAATTTTGTGCTTTTCTGGCTGTCTTTCGTACACATTTCAGTTGAGTTTACTTTTGTCCCTCTCTTTCTTCACTGTCTTTTTTTTCACATAGCATGGATGATTTTGACTTGGTTTCAAGTGACACTCTTTGGCATAGAATAGCTGTAAGGGGAAGGGATGCCATGGAGTCCCTTGGAAGATCCCAGGGAGCCCAGCCTAGCCTCATCCAGGCTCTGCCTCCCTCCCGTTAGTGCGTAACCGCCCATGCCCTCGGCTCCCCTGCCTGGGAGCTGCTTCACTGGGGCAAGAGCACCACCTCTTGAGATGCTGCCAGGGAAGCCTCTGCTGGCAGAAGGGTGAATAGCTTCCTCCTCCTCCTCCTCCTCCTCCTCTAGGCACCCTCAGATTGCTGCCCGCCCTGGGGCATTTGTCCCCTTCTGCCCCTCCCTAGTTACACCAGCTTGCATATGAGCACACATACATACATATGTGTGCTTTAAATTCAAAGGGAATAATAGTGTCATTAATAGTGGCTATTCCTGGTGTGATCTATTTTATAATAGAGAAATATTGGAATGGCAATAGGTAAAGCTGTGTGTTACATCTTCGCTGAGAATCGTTATAGGAAAACCGGCAGAAAATGAAAAAGTTAATACATCCACCAGATCTAAAACAGGCCCTGCACTGCTTCCTGAACTCATTAATGGCTAGACAATGGTCCATAAGTAACTACATATGAGTGGAACTTCCTTCAGCATTGTTTTTAGCTTAAAGTCCTGAAAAGAAAATTTTGGAACATTTAACCAAAACGAAATGGAATAAACCGGGGTTAGAAAAGTTAAAAAAATAGCCTTCATTTTATAGAGGGAGTTTTAATCCACAAGACAAGCTTTCTAAGCTTTAGAGTAACCAAAAGTATGTTGTTCTGTTGTCACAATGTTGTCTGCTGCATTCCTGCACCACTATATAAATGATCAGGGGAAGATTATAGGCATCCAGTTATGGTGCATAAAATAAAATTTACATGCAACCCATGGCAGGAGATGCTAATAGGGTCGGAGTGTCTTAAAAAGGAAATTCTAAGGTACAACCACAAACAATTGCAACATTTAAAATGTAGAAGACAAAAAAAAAACCCCACCAGTGTGTGCTTTGATAAATAAATGAATAAAAATGAGAAGAGACGACAAAGAAAAGGCAGGAGTCCTTATTTTTACTTCAGCTAGGACTTCTTCCAGAAGTGATTGTCTATGCTTAAGCACAAATGGAAGGAGCAGGATTGCATCTCCTAAAATGGATAAACAAATATTCAAGGAATCTGTGAAGATTCTCAGTGATGCAGGTGAGGTTACCTGAAAGATGAGTCAGGGCAGCTGGACTTCATTTCTTGTGAGATCGAAAATGGCATTCAGACAGACAAAGCTGCTTGGATGAGTAGCAAAACATTTCATTCTCACAAGAAAAGAAGTCCTGTTGCCATGACTCAACTTCCAGAAAATATTCAAGCAATACCTTCTTCTTCCAGGGCCTAAGGAACTGAAGGAACTGGCTGGAGAACTCCCGGAATAACTATCTATTGCTTTCTTTAAATCTTGGGGGACGTGTGAACTGCTGGATGATTGTAGAAGGGCTAACATTGTTCCTATCTTTTAAACAAGGACAACGGAGGAACCTGAGAACTACAGACTAGTCAGCCTGGCATCAATTCTAGGGAAAATTCTGGGGCGGATCATTTTGCAAGCCTCTGGAATGCAATACAGTGAAGCCCACATGAGTTTGTCAAGAGCAAATCCCACCAGGCTAATTATATCTCATGTTTTGATCAGGTAAATACCCTGGTGGAAGGTCAGAATGCTTTAGATATATCTTGACTTTAGCAAAACTTTTGATAAAGCGCTCCATGATAGCTGGATTAGCAATCTAATGAGGTGTGGGCTGGACACAACTGTCAGGTGAATACACAGTAGGTTGAAGAATTGTACTCTGAGAGGACTTTTCAATGGCACCTTCTCAAACAGCAAGGAGGTGACAAGTGGCTCAGTTCCTAGGCTTGGTGCTCTTCAATCTTTTTTTTAACCATTTGGATGGGGGAGTGTAGGGAATGCTCATCAGATTTGTGGATTATACATTGGTACTCTATTGCACAAAAATAAGTGGAATAGCTAATACCTTAGAAGACCAACAAAATTTAAAAAAATATTGATCAGTTTGAGCACTGGGCTGAAAACAATAGGAAGCAACTTAAGACTGATAAGTGCAAAGTTGTACACTTAAAAAAGAGACACCAAATACAAAGTTATAAGATGGGGGATATTTGGCTCAATGGTACTACAAGTGAGAAGGATCTTGAAATCATTGATCATAAACTGGATATGAGTCTATCGTATGATGTGGTTGCAAAAAAGGCAAATGGTATGTGATGCTGCTTTAACAGACGTAATGTCCAAATCTTGTGAGGTCTTAGTCCCTCTTTATTCAACACTGGTTAGGCCTCATCCAAAATTTTCATACAGAGGGACAGGGTCTGTCCATGATCAACCCAGAATACAGGACACGTAATAATAGACTCATGATACAGGAAGTCAAATTTAAGCTGAATATCAAGGTGATGAGTGTTCCACACTGGAAGCATTCAAGAGAATATTAAAGAAGAATCCATCAGATATCTTTGATTTGGATTCCTGCATTGAGCAGGGTTTTGACACAATGCACTCATAGGTCGCTCTCAACTCCATTATTTTTGATAGTATGAAAATGAGGATTGTAATTTTTTTACTGTTTTACTTTTGCAGACAAGTTGCAAGACAGAGGCTGAAGTCCAGTAGTAAAATGGAACCAGAATAAGGCCATCAGAATTGACTCCTATGCAAGTTTCACTGATTCAATGGGTCTACTCTAGTTGCAACTTACAGCTGGATTTCAGGCACTATTTAGTTTCCCTTCCTACAGTTGTGCTTGGTAAATGGGTTTTGATGACTTATGAGGTTGTACACTGCCACTTCGTTAGCAATGGTTTAGAATGGACATGTTAGCAGCATGCCATTCTTTAAGATTTTAAGGCCAAAAACAGAGACGTGGAGTCACACCATATCAAGCCAGATGGTGGTTCCAGTTTAAGGGACGAACAGCAGTTGTCTCCAGCTCCACTCCCTTTTTTAATCCTTTCACGTTTTAGCTGCTTTTTATAAAGAAGCTTTTATTGTTATTGTTTTGCTAAAAGAAGAGTTCATCTTCCAGAGCTGGCCAAATGTCAGGGCTGAGCTCCTCTCCCACCTCAGCTTTTAAATTCTTCTTATCAGAACTACAAAACTCTCATAAATTCTTATCCAGGAGCAACTGTTTATCTCTGGGAGCTGCTGATAAGTCTGATCACTCCTTATTATAATGAAAGAAATGCACAGGGAAAGTTTAAATATAAAGCTGTGGCTGGAAGGAAGCTACACTTACTCTGGATTCCAAGTAACCATTCAAACCAAGACTGAACATCTGCAATTAACTCTTACTAGAAAGGCTGTTTGCTCCCCCCAAAAGCTGGCTACTTGCCCTTGAGGGTTTGTTTGCACTCTTCCAGGACTGAGACCTGCTGTCCTCCCTAATCTGCAGTTGGCTACAGTAAATAAAAAGGCCTTTCAAAAGCCTGGTTGGCTATTTGTCTTTTAATGCTATACCGGAGCCAAGTCTTTCTGCATAGCAGCTACTGATTTGGGGGCTAAGTAATCTCCTAACATTGGCAAGAGAGCACTGGAAAGAGAGTGCAAATGAGTTCCTGAACCTCTGTCTGAGATTTGTAATCCTCTGTCCTCCTTCTGCTGCTCTACACCCTCAACCTGGGGACAAGTTGGTTTTGAACAAACGTCACCTGCATATTACATTTTTGTCACCAAGGCCCAGGAACACTATGCCAGGGTGAGCAAAGCTCCCATGAACCTGATTTAGAAATCATTTGCAGATTTTTTTGCACACCCTTCTATTTTATTATGAATATCCCACTTCTCCTGTCCAAAGGGCACTGGGGGAATTTGCATCAAGCACTCCAACTTGATGACTTAGGCATAAATGATTGTGAGAACCTTCAGAGTGCTGCAGTGAAAGATGCCCAGACAAGAGATGGGACTGGCCATTGGTTGTTGGAATCAGGGTTTCTAGAGGAGGCTTTCTTGGCACCAGTGGAGCTGCCAAATAAATATCTAGATACATCAACACTTGACTCCAAGGCTAACTGTATGGAGGGAAGGAAAATGACCACAAAGGCTAAAAAATGGGCAAACCAGAATCATTTACACCCAAGTACATCATCAGTGTTTTCGTTCGTTCATGCCAATCAAAACAGTTCCTTTCTTTAAAGCAAGAAATTGCTGATAAAGAAGCTACTTTTCAATGTATTGCTGATTTGAAAATCACCACATATACTCTTTAGGGAGAGCTGTTCCTGATTGCAAAACTGTAATTTTGAGTTGGAAAAGTGGGGATCGGCTTATACATAGGGATGTCTTATAGATGAAAAAAAAATACAAATAAGTTCCATTTCACTACATTCATTGACTTTTCATCTGCCTTCAGTTTGGTAAATAGAAAGAACTTATGGTATAATTGATGGGAACTATCATTGACAGAACATTCTTGCGGCTAATATAATTCTTACATCAAAACCATAGGATAGAGGTACAAACTGGTACTTTATCAAAATAAATATGTATTAATTGAGGGGTGAAACAATGGTGTATTTTGCACCCCTTTCCCCCAATCTCTATGTAAATGAGAGCCTGCCTGGCAGGTACCCGATTTCCCAGGTACAGGGGAAAAATAATCCGAGAAGATGGCAGGAAAGAGGGGTAAAAAACAAGAGATTCACAGGCAATACGGGACACTTGACAGGTATGGACTTGGTACTGCCATCCTTGAACAAAATTGGTCTCATCATCATCATCATCATCACCATCATCATCACCACCACCACCACCACCACCACCACCATTGTCAACAACAACAACAACAACAACAACAACAACAACAACAACAACAACAACAACAACAACAACAACAACAACAGCCGGTGTTGCCAGCTGTGTCCTCCAGGGCCATGGCTTGTTGCGGGCCGGCGGCTACCCCTTTTGACCCTTGCCCAATCTGCTGGGGGGAACTGCTGGAGTGGGTTTCGACCATTGCCACGGTCTCCTTCAGGGAGGGTACTTTCCCTTCCTCTCTGAAGGAGACCGTGGTGAAGCCCACATTGAAAAAGCCCGGCGTGGCGTCAGATGAACTATCCAACTACCGTCCGATTGCCATTGTTCCCTTTTTGGGCAAGGTAGTTGAGAGGGTGGCTGCTGTCCGGCTTCAATCATACCTGGAGGAAAATTGTGTTCTGGATCCCTTCCAGTATGGGTTCAGGCTGCTTTGGGGGACCGAGACTGCCCTGGTCGCTCTGCAGGATGACCTCCTCAGGGAGGCTGACAGGGGGTGTTCCTCCCTGTTGGTACTCCTTGATCTGTCAGCTGCCTTTGATACCATCGACCACGGTAACCTGCTGGACCGGCTAGCTGAGGTGGCAATTGGGGGCCTGGCTTTGTCCTGGTTCCATTCCTTTCTTGGCGGTTGGTCTCAGCAGGTTCAGCTGGGCGATGACTTATCGGCTCCTTGGACTCTCCCTTGTGGGGTGCCCCAGGGGTTGGCAATCTCACCCATACTGTTCAATGTTTATATGAGGCCGCTGGCGGAGGTCATCAGGAGATTTGGAGTCTGCTGTCATCCGTACGCTGATGACACGCAACTCTATCTCTCCTTTTCTTCATCTGCAGAGGAGGCAGTACGCTCCCTCGATCTGTGCCTGGAGGCGGTTCTGGAATGGACCAGGACTAACCGGCTCAAGCTTAATCCAGAGAAGATGGAAGTTCTGTTCTCTGGGGCATCCTCGTCTGGGTACAATGGCCCCCTCCCTAGCCTGGGGGGTGTTTCCCTCCAGTCTATGGACAGGGACAGGAATCTGGGCATGGCTCCTGGATTCAGCCCTCTCCCTGGAAGCCCAGGTGATGGCTCTCTCCAGGGCCGCTTTCTTCCATCTCCGCAGGATCGCACAGATCTGACCATACCTTGATGAATCCTCCCTGAGGACAGTTGTGCAGGCCCCCATGATTTCGAGGATTGACTATTGCAATGCCCTCTACGTGGGGTTGCCCTTGACCCTTGTCCGGAGGCTCCAGCGGGTGCAGAATGCGGCGGCCAGGCTGGTGGTGGGTGCTTCGTAGATTCGAGCACATCACCCCAGTTCTGGCTCTCCTGCATTGGCTCCCCGTTGTCCTCCAGATAAGGTTCAAGGTCTTGGTTTTAATTTTCAAAACCCTCCACGGCTTGGGACCAGAGTACCTGTCGGAGCGTATTTCTCAGAGATCAACTGGGTCCAGGCCCACGAGAATGGCGCAGGCGCGCTCACTGAGGGTGGCCACACCCAGGGAGGTGCAGAAATTGTGCACGCGTGACCGCACCTTCTCTGTGGTGAAGCCCACGTTGTGGAACCATCTCCCCAGTGAGTTGCACCTAGCAGAGTCCCTGCCCGCCTTCAAAAGGCTTTGAAAACACACATTTTTAAGGAGGCATTTGACGACCTTTATACTTAAGTTCTTTTCTTTTTCTTTCTTTCTTCCCCCCCCCCCCTTTTGCCGCCTGCGTCATCTTTTTCAGAGGGTACTCTCCCCCCTCATTTTTTTGGAACTTGTCTTTTATTCCTTCTTTTTGTGTCATTTTACTGTTAGCCGCCCAGAGTTCTGTTTCAGAAGATGGGCGGGATATAAGTATAACAAACAAACAAACAAACAAACAAATTTTATTTCTAGGCTGCCTTTCTCCCTGAAGGGACCCAAGTCGGCTTACAACAGTAATTTAATACAGTATATTAAAACAGCATATATATGAAATATTAAAAATAGCAAAAAAGCATTTGAAAACAATCATATAAAATACTATAAAAACACTGATAAAAAGCAAAAGCAAAGTGTTCTGCTTATATACTGACCCATGCCACTTCAAGTAGTCTCTGGGTGGTTTACAGTTTAATTACAGTATGCAGGCTACACATTCCCCCCCCCCCCCAGCAAGATGGGTACAAGAAATGGCATTTTTAAAAAAGTGTCAACCCAGCCCGCAGGCCAGCTGGTCAGTGCTGTAAGAATTTTTTTTAAAATCAACAACACACCAACCTGGCCCACAGGCCAACTGGTTGGTGCTGTAAGAAAAAATAAACAAACAAAAAATTAAAAAAAAATCTGGTCTGTCTGGTAGGAAAAAATAAAAAATAAAAAAATAAAAATGTGCCAACCCGGCCCACAGGCCAGCTGGTTAGCACTGTAAGAAAATAAATAAATAAATAAACATGCCGACCAGGCCCGTGGGCCACCTGGTCCACGCGCTAGGAAAAAAATTAAAATTAAAATTTAAAAAATGCACCACCTGGCCTGAAGGCCTGCTGGTCGGCGTGGCAGGAAAAAAATAAAAATAAAATAAAATAGAAAAACATGCCTATGCGGCCTGTGGGCCAGCTGGTCGGCGCTGTAAGAAAAATAAATAAATAAATAAATGTGAGAATTCACATCAGCCTATTCTTCTCTTTAGGGAGGGAATGGACATCTGGTTTTCTGGCTGAACATTCTTGGGCTCTCTGCTTCTGTTCTGCGACATAGAAGTGCCATAGGTCTGGCAATGAAGCTCATATGATACTTTCCATGATAATCCTCTTACCGTTTCTGGATATCTTTGTAAGACAAAGAGCTGCCAAATGCTGCTAATGTTTTCAGCCCTGTGGCTGCCAGGCTGGGAGAGGAGGCAGGGCAAGGCAAGAGAAATGCATCCTCACTCCAGATTTCATATTCACTGAATCCTTTCATGTAAGTGGTTCTTTATATGTTCTTGAGCCTTTGTGACATCTGTTGAGTGACTGCAGCTTTTTGCTGGTAACTCCCACCCATTAATCATCACAACATAAATGTACCATTTTATAAATTAAACTCAGGCCTCATGAGTATGATAAAACTTTCTCAAAAAACCCAAAGCACTGTCCCTCTTAAATGTAAATCATCATCATCATCATCATCATCATCATCATCATCATCATCATCATCATCATCATCATCATCATCATCCAATTCTCTGGTTAAGTATATTTCTGCCACTTCTGAGATTGTTCAACTTCCAGTAATTCTACAGGCCCATGCCCTGGTTGCTCAGCTGTGGGACCCGTGATGTGTAGCCCATTTATTGATGGATATCTAGGTTCATTCACACCCATTGTGGTCCTTGTTAACCCGGGTGACGACCAAGCCGGTATAGGCTTCTTTTGATTATATTTCACCATGGTTCATGAGTTGCACTTAGTTCTGTTCCTCAGTGGAGACCTCTCTGGTGTGGTTGGACCTACTGGAGCAGTTAAGCCTCCACTTCAGAGATTCCGGTATAAACCGGTACAGGTGGTCCCAGTGGTAATTGGCATGCTGGGTGTGGTTCTTAAAGAGCTAAGCAAGTATTTAGAAGAAATTGGAGTTGACAAAGTCACCATCGGTCAGCTATAGAAATCCACCTTACTGGGATCTGCTGGCATAATTCGCCGATACATCACATAGTCCTAAACAGTTGGGAAGCGTTCAACTAGTGATTTGTAATACAAAATCCAGCATAGTTATCTTGTCTGGTGTGTGATGATGATGATGATGTTGATAACAACAACAACAACAACAACAACAACAACTCCCACTTCAAATATGTCATAACTAACTGGAAATGGGCCACTTTCCTTTGGTATAATGGCCTGATTCAAGAATTTGTTTTTCTAGTACTTAAATGGAGTAAATGAGCAAGAAATGCATACTTCTCTTTTAACATCCCTGGGTTTAAGGCCAGTAAATCCATGTAGTTCAAAATCAGTATATAACTCTTCTACACAAATGCCTGTTCATGTGGAGGCATAGTATCCACTGACCCTTATGCATTCTAACACCTGCAGAGGAAGCACCCATTCTAAATGTATTATGTAGAACATACACTCAGAGATGCCAACACTTTCTAAATTCCTTAGAAGAATATATAAGATTAATAGTTAAGTTACATTTCCCTTTAAGTAGAAGAGAGGCTTTAATTCTGCACAATGCAAGTGGATTGTTTCCTTCATCTTTAGTCATCCATTACAATTTCCTCCCTGGTGCTACACATGGTTATGAATGTCAGCTGCTTAATTTCATGCTGTTTTACTTACTTATCCCTACCTGACCGGGTCCCAACTATTTTCCCTTCTGAATAGCAATTGGTCAAATGATATGGATGCACTGCATTAAGTTATGAATTATGTTTCCTCATTTCCCTTGAATGCACATAGGAAGGGCAAGCGAAGTCACCTTATCTTTTCTCAACACAAGTAAAACCCTGATCAACCAGATTTCAAGTCTTTTAAACTCAGGATTCCATTTCTACACACTGGTCATCAATCAACTGGATGCCGATCAGAAACCCCCTACAGTTGAAGGTATTCAGGGAAATGCCGCCAGTCAATGCTGGGAGCAAAACAGAGCCATCAGAACTAGTCATCGTAGAGTCCTCCATGAAACCATTGGATCACTTTAAAAACAATTTCTGTTGACGTTCACCACAACATCTTAGGGAAGTGTATTTCCTACAGCTTAATTAGGTGATATGTATAGTAATGTGTAAAGGAGTCTGTTTTGAATATCAGCATGACGACCATATTTATGCAAAGCATTTCTCTGAAGAGTACTTCTCTTCACCTTCCCTGCTCAAATTAAAAATTCTGAGGGTTCAGAATATCACTCCATCCAGATGAAATATAGCTTGTGTGTTTTCTTCCCAGAATACAGTTCTGCTTTGGACAAGTCAAAATTACATAATACCAGTTATTGCTTTTAACTGGAGTGGAGAGGTTGAATTTGCACCCTCTGCACTCTAGACTTCTGCCCAAGAGACGTTTGGACTCATGTATCTCCAGCAACTACCTTGCCTGTTTCGCGTAATATGGCATTCAAAACTGAGCAAGGATCGCAAAAGCAGTTTATGAGATGACATGGGAGAAGACTGGAGGAGAAAGAAGGTTAAAATCACCCTGGGCTTTGGATCCTGGTAA
>JAWVWN010006198.1:0-20563 GCA_037367305.1 Phrynocephalus vlangalii | reverse complement strand
ATCTTCACAGAACTGTTTTGAGACCGCTGAAATGGCTCTGTGAACAGATCAGGGCAAAGGGGAGGCAGCAGTTTGTGGGCTCCTTCGTAATTCCAGTTTACTCTCCACTTTTGGGATGCCCAGAGCAGTGTGACTGGAGAGTAAGCTGGGGCTATGAACTAGCCCACAAGCCATTGCCACTCCCCCTGGCTTTCCTGACAGTGCAGCACCCGCACCCACCTCTCTTCCCAGGAGCGGAAGAGAGGCGGATGGAGTGCTACTCTTCGGAAAACGAGGATCAAAGAGCAGGTTTTTGAATTTCCCAGGGCCACAGCGACAGTGCTATTGCTGCAGGAAATTCAAAAGCCTGCTCTTCGATCCTCACTTTCCTGAAAGGTAGCACCCCTGGTCTTTGATCCTCACTTTCCCGAAGGGTAGCACCCTTGTAACGTGGAGTACCACTGTATTCAGGTTAAATAGCCGTACTGGCACTTTGCAAAAAAAAAAAAAAAAAAAAAGTGGGTTTTGAATCACAATCTGGGCACTTGGTCTCAAAAAAGGTTCACCATCACTGTTACAGTGGTACCTCAAACAGGGGTTTCCCACAGGAATGCATTGCAAATTAATTAATCTGTTCTGGAGGTTGGAAAAAAGGCAAAAAAGAGGAAACAGATTAATTGGTTTTCAGTGCATTTCCATGGGAAGGCTGTCGCAACCCTCCTCAATCAAGGGCAGCCAAAGGCTGCTCTCCACAGCCCCACCAGAAGGCTGACTTTAACAGGTCCGACCTCTCAAACGACCATGGGAACGATTGCATTGGTCCCTGGGAATGATTGATCTTCGGTCAGCCCTAGCGATTTAGAAGGGGACTGCGCTTCCCTTCCAAACTGCCTGGGCTGGCCGAAGATGTCATGCAGAGTGGAGAACAGCGTTCGCTGCTGATGGCCACCTCCTCTCCTTCTTGGTTGCTTCGATCTCTTTTGCAGAGATTGAAGCAACCAAGAAGAAAGAGAGGGTGGCGATGGGCAGAGAACGCTTTTCTTTGCTCCACAGAGTGGAGGGCAGCATTTGTAAGTCAAATTATTTGATTGTTGGAGCAACCGTAAGTCGAAATACCACTGTATTGTGATCTTGCAGGCAGGAAGGCCATAGATACACAAATAGTGAGGAAACTTTGGAACTGACTTTGGAAAGTGACAGGTTTGTGAAGCAGTCTATTGGAGCAAGAAAACATTGCAGTGTTTCTAAGAAAAGTATACAGTGGACCCTTGTATAACAAACAGCTTGTATAACATAAAATTTGTATAACATAAAAATTCTGGAGATAGGGGAAATTTGCTTAACAGAATCGCCTATGGGGAAAATCCGTACAACATAAAAATGGGATTACTCTATTTTCAATGCATTCCTATGGGAATTTGTATAAAGGAAAATTTGCTTAACATAATTTCATTTGGAACGAATTAATTCCTTTATACAAGGTACTACTGTATTGTGAAAAGTCGTTGGTTAGTACTACAACTTGACATGCTTTAGAACACAGAACCTTTCCCAATTACATTTGGTAAGGATTGCTGTGAATACAGTATTGCCTTCACTACAGATGATAGCTGTACTACAGATCCTTTTGTATGAACCTCGTGGTAGATATGAGGAAAGACCATTTATGTCCAGCTCTGAATGCAGGTGATGCTAGTACGGTAGTACCAGTATAATCTGTCCTCTGATTTCCCCAAAGTTTGATTTACCCACACCCTCCGAATGAGACAGGGATGCAATGATACTATTTTTGATGTTACCATAGTATTGGAAGATGGCTGAATATACTGCATTCATTTTTTGTTTTTCTCTGTCACATCTTTTCATTACTCTTTTATTTCCCTGGCCATTCACCATTCCTGGCCTGAAAAAGCTTGTAAGAGAAGTCAAGTTATGTTTCTATCTCTCTCTCCATTGCCTTAATTACAGTGTGGAAAGTTAAGAAGGGGCTGGCTGTCACAAATGCAACAATATGTGCAAGGGTATAAAATGTACAATGAAAGTTAGGATATTTATGGACATCCTCAGTTGTCTTATAAGCAAAATGAGCAGAGAAACCCAGACAAAACTTAAACCTAGTCCATGAAAATGTCTCAAATTGCTCCCGCTTTGAAGTGCTTTTGGAAAGAAATTTATTTCTTACTAGTTGGAAAGAGAAGGGCTGAAATTCTCAGTGGGCAAATGTTTGGCATGGCACTAGCTTAAATAGGATGCAAATTCTGGTGAGTATCCAGATGCATTGTGATTATATGATAATTTCAATCTGATTTGGCACTATAGTTTGCTAGGGAAGACCTGGCAGTCCTAAGCATGCAGCACCATAGTAAAACGGTAGCCTGGCTTTGCAGAGGTGGGATAATGGTTAGGAGTTGACAGTCCTCCTCATACTACTGCCACCGGTGCTTATTTGTTTCCTTGCAATTCTTTCTGCCTCTTATATTCAGGATTGGACTAGAATCACTGTAGTAGCCATTTTGGTTTGTTCATTTAGTCATCACAGAATTGCAGATTTGGAAGGGGCCTTACAGGTCAAGGCTGTCCAACTTTGAACAGCCCGCAGCCTACCTGCCACTTCTGTGGGCCCTCCACAGTCAACAGCAGCAGCGTATCCGCATGTTGGTGGCAGGGGGGCGGCAGCGGCGGGGGGGGGCGGTGGGGGCAATGGGGCGGCAGCGGTGGCGGCCAGTGGGGGGCTGGCGGGGTCGGCAGGCAGTGGTGGAGGGTGGCAGGGGTGGGGGTGATGGTGGCGGCGGCAGGGGTGATAGCGGCAGCGGCGTGGTGTGTGGTTGGGGGTGATGGTGACGGGCGGTGACAGTGGGGGGCACAGGCAATGGCAGTGGGGGTGGCAGGGTGGCAGCTGTGGTGGGGGTGGGGGCAGCGGCGGCAGTGGCTGCAGTGGTGGGTGGCAGCCACGGAGGTGGGCCCAGGCTGGCGTGCTGGGCCTGTTCGGTCCCTCTGACAAGCGGGCCCAGCAAGCTGGCCTGGGCCCACCTCTGTGGCCACCACGCGCCCTGCCAGAAGACCCAAACAGGCTCAGCAGGCCGGCCTGGGACCACCGCTGCCAAAACAGGGACCTGGTGGGCAACCCCTGAGGGTGCCACGGGCAACTAGTTACCTGTGGTTGAAATCTAGGCCAGGCCTGTTATAGATCATTGAATCCCGCCCTTGTCAAGGAGGCACAGTAGGGAATCACACTCTCAACCTCTGGCTCTGCAGCCATATACCTGGGCCACTGAGCTATCCAGTAGTTCACTCATGTATTTCTTCTTGTTGCCATGTATACAGCCTTGGCATCAAAAGGAGTGTGTATATGCAGAAAATTGAGGGGAAGTGGGGGACACAGTTGGTCTGCTCAGCATTTATTGCAAGCTGGAAAATAAATAAATTTTGAGGATTATTCCTAAATTAATATTGCATTCTGACATTCTTCAAACCCTTCCCCCCCCCCAATCCTTCCTATTGTGGCATGGGGCTGTTTTCAGTTTATGATGTTTGGAAAACAGAGTGAATTGCTAGGGTATGTCCTTATCATATAACACATTTATTTTAATTCATTGAAACATATGGGTTTGGCTGGAGTTTAGTTGTACTTGAAGTAGACTCAATGAAATGGGTTGAAATTATTTTAATAATAACTAACTTAAATTCAATTGGTTTCAATGCATCTGCTCTAAGTATGATAAGTATGAGACCTAACTTGTAGCCACAATTGTTGCCTGTGTTATAGAAGTGGACTTGTACCATACTTTCAAAGATGATATTCTTAACATTCTAAGGATGTGGCTATACTAACAGCAGGCAGCATTCTACTGAGGGCCATCTGGGTATGAGTTAATAAAAGTAAATAAATTTTGGGATATTAGCAAATTAATAACTTTCCCTGCTCAGTAGAGGGCAGGGACATGGAAAATTTATTTTGACTATATATTGATAATGTGCTTGATATATCTATATCTATATATGGTACAGTATACATATATGGGCCAGTCAGGTACAACCTAAGTCAAATCCCTTATGAATACCAGTCCCATCACCTCCGGGCAAATAGAGGGGAAAGAAATGGAGGCAATGACAGAGTTTACTTTCTTAGGCTCCTTGATCACTGCAGATGGTGACTGCAGCAACAAAATTAAAAGAAGCCTGCTTCTTGGGAGGAAAGTGATGGCAAACCTAGGCAGCATCTTAAAAAGTAGAGACATCAGTTTGCCAACTAAGGTCAGGATAGTCAAAACTATGGTTTTTCCAGTAGTGAGAGCTGGACTATAAAGAAGGCTGTTCACCCCATAATCGACGCTTTTCAGCTGTGGTGCTGGAGGAGAGTCTTGAGAGTCCCCTGGACTGCAAGGAGATCATACCTATCCATCCTGAAAGAAATCAACTCTAAATGTTCACTGGAAGGACAGATTTTGAAGCTGAGGCTCTGGCACTTTGGCCACCTCATGAGGAGAAAGGAGTCCCTGGAAAAGTCCCTGATGTTGGGAAAGATTGGAAGGCAAAAGGAAAAGAGGACAGCCGAGAATGAGGTGGTTGGATGGTATCACTGATGCAATCAATATGGATTTGACCAATCTCCAGGAGGCAGTGGAAGACAGCAGGGCCTGGATTGCTCTGGTCCATGGGGTCATGAAGAGTTGGACACGACTTAACGACTGAACAACAACAAAAATATGTCTATGTATATCTATACCTATATCTGTTTCTATAAAAAGGTAAATATTCCCCCCGCACATGTGTGCTAGTCGTGTCTGACTCTAGGGGTGGTGATCATCTCCATTTTCAAGCCAAAGAGCCAGTGTTGTGCACGTCCGTAGCCATGTGGCTGGCATGGCTGCACAAAACACAGTTTACCATTCCGCTTTTTATGGTGGTACCTATTTATATACTTGCCTTTACACACTTTTGATCTGCCAGGTTGGCAGGAGCTGGGTTTAACAGTGCCGCTGTGTGGCACCCGGGATTCGTACCACCAAGCTGGTGACTTTGCAGCCGACCGTTTCAGCTCTCTAGTCCACTGAGTCACCATGCTCCTATCTATATCTATATCTATTTCTTTCCAAAAGTCTTTCAAGGCAGGAGCAATTTGAGACATATACATATATGACAGGAATGCTCTAGGGACGCCTGGTACACTTTAACAAAAACATTCTCTGATTGCTGTTTTTAAGAGCACACCAAACCATCCCTGGAGTGTTCCAAACAGCAGGCTAAACTGTCTGTGTAGTTGTCTTCTAAAATGAATACTATTAGAAGCCGCCCCTTGGATTTCTGGGTTTCAGATGGGTTGAAATCAACAGCGGATCATCACTTTGGAAAACAGAATAGCCACTCTTTCAAAAATCATGTGTCATTTGTGACAACACCTATATTTTGTTCAGATAGTTGGCTTGTCAGAATGATTTAATTTAATTATTTGGCCAGCAGTTTTTCACTAGGGGCCTGGGATATTCACATGCTCCTGTGTTTTCATCCCTAATTGTATTCAGTGCTTCTGTAGTGCAATTTGCATTCACTGTGGCACTCTTTGGTATGTGTTTGTTTGCAACTTCATGTTATGACGCCACTGGAGATGGCTTGCATGGCCTCCACAAACAGAATGTGGTATTCAGTTTGATCAACCAAGAATGAAAGAACATGATTGCAAATTAATTGTTCCTAATAGTCCTATTACACACTAAAGTAACTTTCCCAGTGTTTTTATTAAGACACATGGAGCTTAATTTGTGTCAGAACTCATCCTATGCATCTGCTTGCAGTGAAAGACTTAACTTTCTAATTTAATAGTGAAGAAAGCTGTGTCAAACAGTATATGCCAGTATATGAACTTCCCTCCACAGACTTCAGGAGACTTTTGATATTGCACCTCTCTCTTTAAAAATTAATTGCGAAAGGATAGTTTAAAATCTAAGATCTATCAGAAGAATGTATGCCCTTCTGAAAAATAGCTTCAAGACTTTAGTGCTTAGATATTTGAAACTTGGCACGTATATTAAGGAAACCCTACAGGTATGCACCTGGGAGTGAGTTAATTGTTCAGGAACTCTAATTAACCGTAATTAATTTTAATGTGTTTTATCTTTGAGGCATACACTGCCATCTTCAGTCCCTAGGTGGCAGACTTTCCTAACCAGTACATAAATGTCAGAGTCTACGGTTGGAAGCCAGTGGAAAGTAGCCTGAGGGATATATATAATAAAGTTTATTACTGTCATATGACTTGTACAAATGCATAATGTCAGTGAAGACAAAAAGAACAAGAAATAAATACAGTGATCAAGCATCAGCAAGCAATGCAGCCCATCTGTACTGCATTCATGAAGTTAGCCACCTGAACCATTATATGAGAGTTCTGGTCTGACAAGCAAATTGTGACCATCCATTTACCTGAGCAACCTGGACATTTACGAGTAAATCAGATCATTCCTAATTTAATTGTAAAATGTGCAACATAAAATACTATGTGAAAAAAATGTGATCACTCCAACTCCACATGGGCCCTTTTGGCTAAAATCAAGTGTAGAGGGAAATAAGTGAACTGTATACTAAATTAATATATTCCACATATCAAAAACCCTTGAAATCTGGAATGCATTCTATGAAAGACACCAAACTAACATTTCTCATGGAAGAGCAATATATCTGAGACTTAATTTAAATTCTCTAAGCTGAAAGAAAAACTGTTTTCCTTCAACAGCAAGACGTAGCAGCAATGTCTGTGGTTATTATGAAGGTTGTGACATGATTGCATTCTCTATATTCCTTGTTTATCTGGGCATTAGAAGTAGGTTAAAACAATCTTTATCTATACATAATTGCTTAAGAAAGCCAGATGGCTCGAGATTAATTTATAATACACTTCAAACATTTTTAAAGGAGGAAGGGTAATTGTTTCTCCTAAGGATTAAAAGACAACATTTCAATTATGGCCTAATCATTAACCATTTGGAAAAAAAATGAAACACAAAGAACCATCCGTTAATTGTTTTCTCTTGAGCAAATTGGACCTCTGTTTAAATACATGACATTGCTTAAGAATTAAACCGAGTGATTTATAAATGTAGTTGTTGATGTCACTTTTCAGGTCTGCAGATTTGCTGCTCCGTTGCACAATCAGAAAAGGCAGTGCTATCACTGGTGCTTTAATCTGGCAGCAGAGACAGAATGTACTTATCTGCAATGACAAAATTACCCAGATTGCCTAGTTGTTTATTTCTTTGATGTAATATAAACAAATGATAAGAAAAGCTTTACCTCAGCTTTGTACTGCCCATGGATTTCTCAAGGTCCCTTGATATCAAGTTAATACTGTGGTCTTACAATAAAGGCTGAGTTTCCAATTAAAATACAAAAACAAACAAACAAACCAACAAACCCTGATAGAATGTAACAGAGATTAATCTATAAATCAGAAAATGGATATTAATCATGGCCTTTGTTCTTCTCGAGTGCTGGGTTGCTTGAGTCCTCATCCCCAAATGTTGTTTATAAAAGAAATACAGTATAGTATCGTTACTGTATAAATTTACTCTGGCAAGAGGTCAGGAAAAGACGCAACCAGCCGAACCAAAGTCCAATTTTATTTCTATGCAATAAGCAATCAGCCAGGGTCTTCTCTTAATGGCAGAGAAACATACAGTGTAAAAGAGCTTTATACAACAACAAACAGAGAGTCATAAAGTGATACAACCTGATTGGATAATATTTACTTACTATTTGGATCCTACATCTAATTGGCTGAAAATGTGAAGGAGGGAAACTCATTGGTTCTCCAAAATTTGGCATGTCCAAAATTCGGCCCTCCAGATGTTTTGGACCACAACTCCCACAGTCCTGTGTCATTGGCAATCTAAGCTTAGAATTCTGGGAGTTGTGGCCCAAAACATCAGGAGGGCCGACATTTGGACATGCCTGTCCTATAGAGGTGGGGCATCTCTACCTCCCTTCATGACTTCCCTTGATGACTTCCCTTCCAGGATATGCCTTAGTGTCTGGTAAAAAAAATCCTTATCTTAGATAGGTAGGTAGGTAGGTAGGTAGATAGATAGATAGATAGATAGATAGATAGGTAGATAATGTTATCAGGCTGAGCCTTCCTCCCCAGACCCAAAGGCTATGGCTCCCTGTTGGGCTTTATGTTTTGACTCTCTGAGCCTTTGACCCTGGGGCTACCTTTCCAAGAGGGATATCTGCTAGTTGAAAAGTGAGAGAGTGGAAGGGTGAACTATGGGTGCTTGACTACTTGACCAATTCTATGGGCTAAGCAAGAAACAATACAAAAAAGGAATACAGTCACCCCCCGCCATTTCGCGGTTCAGGTACCGCAGTCCCACTACATCATGGGATCGCAGTACCTGCACCGTGGGGGGGGGGCATCTGGTCGCTCCGTGTGCCCCCCCCGCACCTCCGAGAAGCCGTGGGGGTGGGAACGGTGGGGGGCGATCGCGTTGCTCTCCGTTGCCCCCCTGGCGCCTCCGAAAGGCCTCGGAGCTGATCGGGAGGGCTGCGGGGAGGAATGGCTTCGCTCTCCGTTGCCCCCCGGGTGCCTCTGAAAGGCCTCGGAGCCATGCGGGAGGGCGACAGAGAGCAACGCAGTCCCTCTCCGCAGCCCCCCCGGGCGCCTCCGGAAGGACTTGGAGCCACACGGAAGGGCTGCAGGGGGCGATCAGGTCGCTCCGCGCCGCCCCCAATTCCTCTGAGGCTTTTGGGACAGGCACGCGATCGCCCTCAGCCCCCCCCCCGCTTCCGCATATCGCGGATTTTCATGGATTGCGGGTGGCCAGAAAGGCCAGAAAGGATGATCTGGCCTTTTGTTCTGTGATCTGGCCAGGAAGAAGTTACTTTTGGTCATATCCAGGTATCAGTATCAATATTTTCACTATGTGGAAAATAATATAAAAATTTAAAAGTCTCCATAGTTGTCTGGAAAACAAATGTTAAGGACATTACTAATGTATTATTTTTGATGTATTGCACGCCTTGCTAGGGTTTCCTAAGTATAAGTTACTCTGAAGAGGTATCACCGCCTACCCACTTCTGGGGGTCCTCTGGAACTGTGGAGGATGACCAAGGCTATACAGAGTAACTCTTCTCCCAGTGGGGAATTGAATTCCCATTTCAGTACTCCAGTTCACTGAGCCACTCAGCCAGGCTGCGTCCAGATAACAGATATTTATCAACAGATATTCCTTTGCATAGGTAAGCCTGCATGAGCTGAAATTGTATAGTACAAACTATTGTGAAAGTTGTGGAAATCTGCCCAGGAAGTAATTATGTGGTCACTGTTATGCAGCCAGTTGCATGGTTAACACAAGGTGTATCAGTTGCACAACTATGGTAGTTCTACAAGCAGACACATGAACAGCCTGGGTATAGCAGAACACACCCGTGAGCTTCTGCAGGTACATTTTTATGCTACACCAGATGAACAG
Source organism: Phrynocephalus vlangalii (assembly GCA_037367305.1). Classification (NCBI taxonomy): domain Eukaryota; kingdom Metazoa; phylum Chordata; class Lepidosauria; order Squamata; family Agamidae; genus Phrynocephalus; species Phrynocephalus vlangalii. The sequence continues at coordinate 11,120 of JAWVWN010006198.1, read as the reverse complement.
AATGTCAGCCATTGGGCATAAATAACAAGAAAATTGTTCCTTTCATAGCGAACAGTGATGGCGAACCTTTTAGAGACTGAGTGCGCAAACTGCGATTCAAAACCCACTTATTTTTCACAAAGTACCAATACGACAATTTAACCAGAATACAGTGGTACCCCGGGTTACAAATGCTTTGGGTGCTATCCTTTGAGAAAGCTAGGATCGAAGAGCAGGCTTTTGAATTTCCTGTAGCCACAGCATCCTCCTCTTTGCCTGGCTCTCCGTGCTGAGATGGGATATGATAGGAGAAGTATCCACATGCCTCCTCAAAGACTAGGTAACTGTCATGATCCTGGTGTCATCTGGACTTGGTCGCAACTTATTAAAGCAGCAAACTCTGTCAGGCAAGCTTCTAACTCTGCATCGGGTCATCTTTTAGTCCTCTCTAGCTTTCCATGTTTGTTTTGAAGGAATCTTTGATGGTGGAACCAGTTACAGTATCTCAGGAGCTGTTGAGCATTCCAACCCTGGACACGTTCAAGTTAGATAACCATCTGTTAGATATACTTTAACCTGGATTCCAGCGTTGATTGGAAGGGTGGATTTGATGGCCCTCTAGGCCCCTTCCATCTGCTGTCTCAGTGGACTAAGGCTTCAAAAACTGTCAGCTGCAAAGTCGGCAGCTTGGCGGTTCAAATCCTGGGTGACACAAGAGCTCCTGCTGATAACTCCAGCTGCTGCCAACCTAGCAGTTCAAAAGCATGTAAATGCAAGTAGATAAATAGGTACCGCCGTAAAAAGTGGGAAGGTAAAACAGTGTAGCCTTGCAGCCGTGCCGGCTACGTGGCCATGGACTTGCACAACACTGGCTCTTTCGGCTTAAATACAGAGATGAGCACCGTTCTCCATTGTGGCCTTCGTGAAGCCACACAGATGGGTTTCCCAGGAGCCCCTGTGCCAGAGGTCGGAACTTCCCTAGCAATAGGAAAGTTCGTTAGTCTCCGCCCCCGCACCCTGCGCATGTGCGAGGGTGTTCCCGCCTAAACGCCTCAGTTCCTCTTAACCTCCAACGGCTAGAGGTGCTTCTTGGTTAGTTTCCGCGTTTTCTCTAGTTCTTCAGAAGTTTTTCGTCCCTTTTGGCTTTTTGACTCAGACTGATACACAGCTAATGTCTTTCGCGCCCCCCTTTAAACACTGTTCGAATTGCCAGGCGAAGATCCTGCTCACGGACGGACACGAGCTCTGCTTAATCTGCCTTGGTGAGCACCATCGCACCGACTCGTGTCCGATCTGTAAGGGATTTAGCTCTCAAGCTCTTAAAAACCGTCATAACCGCCTGGCCAGCTATCTTTTGGAACGCTCACTTCGGCCCCAACCGATAGAGCACAAATCTTCAGAACTGTCTTGTAAGTCGGAGGCTCCGGTTCGACCTGATCAACCGAGGGAGAAGTCGAAGAAAATTCCGAGATGAGAAAATACAGAGATGAGCACCGCTCCTAGAGTCGGACATGATTAGCATGCATGTGCGGGGGGAACCTTTACCTTTCACCTTAGGCCCCTTCCAACCGTATTATTCTGTGATTCTGTGATTGTTAGCCCATATCCAAGTTCTAAATGTTGATGGAAGGGTGAAGTATTTTAGTTAAAATGGAATTAAAACCAAAGCCCAGATGATGTTACTTATACTTACAAATGAATTATAAGCATCTTCATATATGATGTGTTGATCTCATTTCACAGTTGACAAAGGTCTTGCAGGTCTTATAAAATGAAAACTTCCTGAAGTTCTAAAACCAAGCTATCTGATAATGCAGGATACATGTTTACATAGCAGCATGGGTCAGAATTCAGGTTGGAACTGCAGAGATTGGATTGGAATTTAGTTCTTCTTATATGGGAGTTAAGGTCTTAAGAGTTCTGAATGGACCCCATGCAGTTTCAGCCCTGGCTCCAGCACTGGTCAGATGCACACCAGTAAGCATCTGGAGGCCCACTCTTAGGCCATTCTGATCTGAACTCCTGTTGTTATTACACTGGCCAAAATCCTACTGTAGCTTCACCATAGGATAAAAAGCAGAAGCAAATTGTCTTTAACACACATTCCTATAGTCCAGCTTGTGTGACTGATATGCAACTAGAAATGCAAGTGGCAACCTATTAATGTGTCAATTTCACAGCCACAGTTTGCACTGTTACACACAGGAGGCTCTAAATCTACAAAAGGATTCTGGCCATTGCATTAACACGCATGAATGACAATCTCCTTTGGAAAGACCAAGGATTTGTTGTGTTTGTTAGATAGTAACATTGATTTCAAAAGTGCCCACAGATCTTGCGATATTTCTGCCATAGTATTATCTTTTGTAATACTGAAGATTGAACAAGATTGTCTTTCTTGCAATAGTTGTCTTCTGAGTTGCACACATGTGTGGGCAACCGGGTTTTAGTTGTAACTGACTGATCTTATTATACTATTTGGTTTCAGTACAGTATCAAGAATCAAGTTGAATCCTATTGAAATTGCTGGAACTTTCACAAGTGAGTGTATGCAAGACTGTGCAACCTGAGATGTTTAAAAAGTAAATACGATTTCTAGTAGTACAAGTTTCAGCTGTTGTAAAGCAGTGAGTCCCAGATAATGTTGTTCTTGAGGGAACAACAAAGTAAATTGGATATAGGCGTGCAGTTAAGCATACGATGTCACCTTTGTGATCTTTCATGGGACTTATTATTGACAGCGAATAATCATTCGCTGTGGAGAAGTGGTGATGGTAGAGTTATATAGCTTTTTCCACTGGGTTATGTTCATAAACCTTCACCATTCACTAGGCCACCTGGAGAGCTGGAAGTTGCAATCTGGCAAAACCATGTATGAAGTCCCATTAGTAAGTAGCCGAAGTAAGACTAAGTGGCAAAGAATTCATCTAAACATTGGCAGTACTGAGATGCTGGATGAATTGGTGTGGAATTTTCGGGGAGGGTTTAGAAGCTTGGTAGTGTCTGGTTTCTTAAAACACATACTGTTGGAACACTGCCTTCCTCACACCAACTTGTCCTTTGTTTGAAACTGTAATTTAAAGTTCTGTTCTGTTTTTACACACCTTTAAATTGTTAGTTGGGCAATGGATTAGAGGAAGAGCTCTTTCTGTAGTTGCAAGAAATAATATGATCCATTCATGGAAGCAAAGCTTATCCAAAATTTTGGTTGATGAAATTCTTCTGACTGAAGAAGGAAATTCATAGATAGATAGATGGATGGATGGATGGATAGATAGATAGATAGATAAGTTGGTAAGTAGGTAAGTGGGGGCATGGGGGCTCAGTGGACTACAGCTCCAAAAACTGTTGGCTGCAAAGTCGGCAGTTCGGCAGCTCAAATCCCAGGTGCAACGCAGCGGAGCGAGCTCCCACTGTTAACCCCATCTGCTGCCAAGCTAGCAGTTCAAAAGCATGTAAATGCTATTAGATAAATAGGTACCACTGTAAAAAGTGGGAAGGTAAATCAGTGTTGCCTTGCAGCCATGCTGGCCACGTGGCCACGGACTTGCACAACACTGGCTCTTCGGCTTGAATACGGAGATGAGCACCACCCCTAGAGTCAGACACAACTATCACACATGTGCGGGGGGAACCTTTAGCTAAGTAGGTGAGTAGTCTGAGAAAATTGATGTACAATATATGAGTAAAATCCTAGTGCTAATTTTAACCAGGATAATGTTTTCTGTGAGTGTCCACTTCTAGAATGTGTTTCCTGGAAGAGGATGTCATATTATAAAGCAGAACTCAAATTCTAGCTTTATTTCTCCCCTGCAGTTCTTCAAGAATTAATTGCATTGGTTGAAATCTAGCAGTAAGACACAAGTAGAATAGATGCCCATTGAATAAGTGGGGATTTGTTGAGTCAACTTTTTCATAAGTTCTGTTGATTCAGTGGGACTGCTCTAGTGTGATTTACTGCTATTTCAGCCGTTGTGTTTTTGTGGTGGTGGGGGGGCACAAAACAAAAATGAATGATCCATTTTTGAAGGTGCCTCATTGGTTAAAACACCTGCATTCTGCAAAGTAATTTAAATAGATTACAATTTCATTTTATTTCAGACGAAAAGACTATGCATCAGGTCTTATGTTTGTACTGTTCAGTTCTGCCATCTGCCTTAAATTACTTTTTATTATTTTTAGTTAATTTTATGTTCTGTGTATCTGCTTGATATTAATTTGATTTTTAGCTACTATGTTATTATTCATGTTCATTACTTTTAAAGAGTTACTTGTTGAGTTGTAAACCTCCCAAAGTGGCCTTGACAGCCAGATGAGCAGTATAAAAGTTAAATAAATAAATAAATAAATAAATAAATAACCTCACAAAGAAGCCCTTTTAAAAAAATAGAACAAATTTCCCCAGTGTACCAAAAGCCATTTCAAGGAAGTGTCCCCAAAATGGGTAAGTGCTGTGAATTCCCAGCTAATGCACCAAAACTGTCAGTAAATCTATAATTTAAAACGACCATGTCAACAAACCTCAAAAAAGTGCTCTTCTTCAAGGTTTATTTAAGTCCATGATCATGGAGTGGCTACATGCTCTCAAGTCTAATCTTTTAAAATCTTCATCTTATAGACTTTAACACAATAGTTGAGTAAATCAGAACATTGTTTCTCTTTCATGTAGATATCTGGATGTCTTCTCTTAGTTTAATATGCAAATCCCATACATAATTACCTGGGAATATGTGTGATAAAATATAGTATAGCTTATTTCTTAGTAAACATGTATACAATTGAAGTAGTGAATGCTTTATTCAGAAGTACATAATAGTTGCTGTGGAATCAAAATCATGTAGGTTAATGGGATGCATTGTATTATGAGTCTTGAAAGAGGCTGGTAACCATTCTAACTGGACATCTCAACATGTTTCATTCAAAATTTGTTCAAACTTTAGTGGGTGCATTGAAAATGTTCTCTTGTATTAAATGTTTTGATTATTTTCAAAAGAAATCATGCTCTCATATTAAAAACAAGTAAGAGCAGGATGAGTAGCCATTAACTGTACTTCATGTATTGCTGCTGAACTGCATTTCTGCAAGTGTTAAATGTCAGTGTTTACATTAACAAGACTTACAAATTCTGCAGTGGAGATTGAGTCCTGTAGTCCCGGTAATTAACTTAAACCCTGAGAGATGAGTGCATACTGTGTAGTGTATCTGCTGGCGTCCAACCACTGTCAATGGTACGCATTGTTGTTGGCCAAAGCATGAACTACAGATCTCCCCTCCCAGTAAAAGGGGAAACATGAACTTGCTTGAGTTGACAAAGGCAAGGTTCTTGTGCTTATATTGACCCTTTCCTTTCCCAGGAGAAAAACACAATTTGTTTATCCCCTCTTATGCTAAGCAGTTGGCAAGGATCCAATGTCAGCATCTGACTGGTATTCTGCACCTGCTCCAGTTACTTTCCTCATTTGCTTAGTGTGGAGGGGAGGGAAATCACCCTAATGAGCCCAGATGCATATATTAAGATGACAGAAAACGGACAGCCTGTGGATGGAGTAGCAGAACAAAAGCAAGCAGCCAGGCACCCTAGGCCCCGAGAGGGATTACTGGGCCCTGTCCTGTTTGTATCTCGGATTTTGAGAATCAACCGTCCATTCAAAATGGGGATATGGAACTTGAAACACACATCTCACCAGTATCCACCAGAATCAGACAGTATTTCAGGAATGCTGATTTGATTCAGCCGCTGTGGAAACAGGGGTTATATTGTGTTGGCCCTTTTCACCCACACCTTGATCATTTCTGTAATTTAGGGAGATGAAAGGGGATGTGGTGGAATGGAGTGAGGAGAAGGAAGAGGGATTCTGAGAACCTTAGCCTCGTCCGTGTAGAAAGATGGCTTCCAAAAGATTGTTGGAAGCTTTGCCAGCAACGAAGAGACGGCAGGTGCCTGTTCCAGTTGAAGAAGTTGTCATACTTAGGAAAAGCCGATCTGCTTTGGTGAGCAGCCTGAGCGAAGATGCTGCTCTAGTCATCCATGGGGGCCCTTTGATCGCCTACTAGTTTGACAAAACAGTACTTTGTGTTGCGTCGCGCACAGCCATTCTTCTTTAACAAGAGATCTGCAAAGGCCAGCTCAACTGCGGCAACTTCAGGAAAAATGCTTTCAGTTGGGAATTGTACATATTGTGGTATCTGTCCTGAACAGTGAACGGGGCACAGAAAGAAAACGTATGTTGTTCTTTCTGAATACAGAGCTATAGAGAAAAGTGCTGCCAAGCTAATATTCAAAAGATTTGCCTGTCCTTCTCAAAGTAAATAGATCTGGCGTTTTTTACACCCATTGCTTTCCTTCTGATAAATTACTATATATTTTTGAGTGTGTTGAGGAAAGCAGATGACACTGGGCTGCCTAGATGTATTTCAGAGGGAAGCCTAGCAGTGCAGCTTTTCGGGCTCTGCGTGACAAAAGCTATCCCCACTAACATCCCCTCTCCTCCATGATAATGGAAGGCGCTGGTTTTGCTTGGGATTTGGTGGTCCCAACACACTTTCCCTCCTCCTGGATTCTTCCAGATGTTCTGACCTACTTAACCCACCAGCCCCAGCTAAAATAGCTTATGATCAAAGATGATGGATGTTATACTGCACAACACCGTCCCCAAGTTGAGGGGGGAGCATCCATAATGAGCTGTAAAGCATTTGTCCCGTTCTTTTTCTAGGAACCTTGAATTAGAAATGTGCCAGAGGGGTGATGACCCCCTGAACCCACTGGGAACTATGCCTTGTGTTTGTATACAGTAAGGGGTATCCACTGCCTTTGTCTGCTCTGGTCTTTATGTTACATACCACTTGTATATTTTTCATTGTTTGTTTGTTTCTCCCAATAAGGGGACTCAATGTGATCATCAATATTAAAAGAAAAGAACTGAAAACAAAATAAGTTAAACATTAAAACAAACTATATACTGTACTGTATAATATATAACTGAGTAATTAAAAGCATGTAAACATTTTTTTAAAAAAACCCTTAGTTTTGCTTTCAGCAAAATGTGCCTATAACGTGGTTTGGTAAGCTGTTCCCATTTTTGCAAAACAGCATCCTAGAAGAAAATTAACCACCCTATGGAATTTATTTTAGCTAGAAAATTTATCAGTAGTGCAAAGAGCAGCGCTAATTTCTCAGAAGTCAGTGCTAATTTCTTGAAGACATGTAGGCAATGCTAAGATATGTAAATACTGCCAACTTAATGAGTGAAACAGAAATAGCATGTCTCTTCTGGGCAGGAGAACTGAAGAGACATGGCAGAAGAAAAAGGTATATGAAACAACTGGACTTGAATTTTGCAATTAAACGGTTGGTCAACTGTAGCAGTTATTTCTGCTTCAAATGTCAAGAGAAACTGGTATAAAGCTGTTTATGTTCTTAATCTCTCTGCTCAATGCTTCATCAATATTTATTCTCTTTCTAGCTTGTGTAACTTTGTGAAAAGTGCAAAAAGCCTCCACAAGAATGAGGGACTACCTACTATATGACTTTATATGGATTACCATACATGATTGCATTGACTGATTTCATAAGAACACTAGTCTTTTCCATGTTGCTTTTCACCCCTCATAATGGTTTTTTCTTTTCTTCTTGCATTCTCATTATAGCTCTAAAGTTACCCTTTAATGCTCTAAGATGCCTCTTAAAATTCCCTGTTCTTAATTTGAATAGGTCTTAAATGTTCTGGACTGTATATCATCCCTCATTATTGTAAACCGCCTTGGGTCCTTTTCCAAGGAGAAAGGTGGGGTAAAATGTTCTAAATAAAATAAAATAAATAAATAAATAAATAAACTGATTAAACTGCTATTTATTTATTTATCATATCTTTTACTCTTTCCTCTGAGTTGTGAGAAACTCAAATCATTCAAATTGACAGGCTGTTTTGAAGATCCATGTAGTAGGGAAGTTGGAAATCTTTTATCTGGACACACAGTTCTAATTGGGGGTGGGGTGGGGACACAGACTCTTGTGGTATAAGGAGTGGTAGAATCACCTCCCCAATCTTTTATTTCTTGTGGAATAAGGTTGTTATGAATCCACCTTGCACCATAAACATGAAAGAAAATGTGGCAACTTAAGTGGCTGTGTTTGCTCAAGATGTAAATGAAATGTAACTTCTTCAGCACTTCTTTTCTATCTGAACTCGTTGCTTACAATTTCTTCTCCAGGACCCAATTGTGCATATAAGGTAGCTGTAACTCAGAACAATTCTGTATATATCAAATGAAGCCAACTCTAATCCTTACAGGCATATGGCGTAATAAATGTATTAAAGGTGCCAAGGACTGAATGTTGTTGCTACTCCAGAATCTAATAACCATTCATATTTGTTTCTTAAATTCGTCTGAAGGCTCAAAGTAGATTATGGTTATCTTCACCATAATCCTTTGGGTAGATTGAGTTCAGAGATTATGAGTTTTTGAACGCAGCAATATCATGCTACAATCTTTAAATATACATTTAGATGGGTGTGTAAAGGAACATGCAATAATTCTTAAAATAGCTGTGCACAAAATGAAAAGCCACCCCACTCTGTGTCTGAATTAGAGATGTGCAGATTAGTGTTTTTGTACTCCAGGTCCAGATTTCCATAGGCACCCATTGTAGTTAAAAAGCAGAGATCTTTATACTTGCAAATATATTTCATATTTGAGCATTAGTGTGTGTATCAATTGACATGTGCTTACATTTGTTTATCATACTCACAAATATCTTAAAAATACACAGGGAAAGACAGTATAGGAAGCTACAAAAACTTAGGTGCAGTAGATCTGCTAACGTGCATTAGTAACATGTTGGATCATATAGGAAAGTGGGAGAGTGTTCCTGTTTCAAACGGATATAGATATAAGGTCAACAATTTTCTTCCCGACACTGCTAATGTTGTATTATTATGAGTCTGCATTCTGTTCAGGCACTGCTGCCAAGACCCAAGCACTGTTCTCTTAGCCCCGAGGCAAACTACTAACACATCTTCCTTCTCGCATATCTCCTCTGGTCATGTCCCATCCCTATAATCTCATGAGTCATGAACGAGATGTTTCTATTTTAATTCTGGGATGTGGTATTTATGTGTTGTACTCTCTAGTTGATGAAAGATAAAAGTGTGCCTTGTAGATGGCTGATGATGACCTTTCATTGTTTTAGATGACTCTCCTGGAAGGCAGCTGCAAGTGCCCCAGGGTCCCCGGGAAATGCTGGGCAGCCTAGACACCCCCCCCCCAATTCACCCCACATATCTTCTGATCTGATTGCGGAGACTGGGAGTGGATGGGTAGGAGAGACTGGAGGTGTCTCGCCCACTGCAGAGTTGCACAGAGCAGGCAGCCCCACCTGGAGGGCACTTTCTAACGTGCTGCGACCCTACTCCTGAGTAAAGACAGTTCTCCCCTCTCTAGCTGGGCTCCCCTCTTCCTTTAAAGCAGCAGAGTGAAAGGAAGGAGAGTAGGTGGCTGGCTTGTCCATGGTCTTGGAGCCATCCCTGCAGGGAAGCCACATCCGTACCCTGGCTCTGGAGGGAGTGAAAAACTGGGAGAGCAGCCCCCTACCAAGCCGAATCCACCCACTGAGAGAGAGCCACCAGTGGCCGCTGCCGGCCTTCTGTGTTATCCATGCACACCTGGAATCGTGACGTGGATGGGGCTGGTGCAGACTGGCAGTGTCAAGACCAGCATCCAAGAAGAATGGCCGGTCTCAGTCCCAAGCCAGGTTCCCGATCAGCAAAATGCCTGTTAAAGCAAGTGGGGCACAAACCAGTCCTCTCTGCCAGGTGTAGTATGTCTTTGTTTTTAAAAAGCCAGGTGCCCCTGATGGGATCTGGTCTCTGCACTGCTGCAAAGCCACTTCCTTCCTGCCTGTCCAGTGTCTCTGCCTCCCTCTCAAATCAGTATGCAGGCACAGAATCTACATTTGTCCTGGTGGCATAGGGCGCTTTTACACGACCCCTAAGATCCGCTGGCAACTTAAATTCGGACCAGATATCTTGGGGGTTTGTCGCTCTTTCTGTGTTCCCACCCGTCCGCACTTCCTTGCTCCTGTCTGCGTGAGGGGAGGGAGAAAAAAGGGAGAAAAGAATGCAGGCTCACCTCCGCTCTGCCGTGGAACTGCTCCGGGAACTAGAGATGGGCACGACCAGGAAAAATGATGTTTTGAGTTGTCGTGTGTCGGAGCCAGCCCGTTTCGGCTCGTTTCCGTTTGTTGCGAAATTTTTCAAAAATTTGTCGTTTCGTTTGTCATTTGTCGTTAGTACTGGTTTAGGGGGGTAGGGTAGCGGGCTCCTGGAGGCACCTCTCTGGGGTGGGTGCCTCCTCTGGCCCGCTACGAAGGGAAGGCATTTAGCAGGCTCCTGGAGGCACCTCTCTGGGGTGGATGCCTCCTCTGGCCCCCTACAAAGGGAAAATGAAGGGTACATGACCGTGTAGCCATTGCGTACCAAGTGGCACTGGCAGAGGCACCTCTCTTTTGGGTGCCCCTAGCTCACTAAGAAGGACAGCATACTGGCGTACAGAGTTTTTTGGAACTTTGGACTGGTGAGCGAGGTGAGAGAAGAATGCCTCTGCTGGGCGCCCTCTGGCTCACTAAGAAGGGAAATGTACTTGCATTTTTTTTTTTTTTTTTTGCAATCCCCAGCGAAGTGCGCTCTGCAGAGTCCCTGCAGGCCTTCCGGAAAGCATTGAAAACCTATTTATTCCGGGAGGCCTTTAGCGACTTTTAGTTTAATTGTATTTTTCTTTCTTTTTTTCTTTTCCCCGCCATCGCTATTAACCGTCATTGATTGATTTTATCTAATTTATCGACTGTTAATTTGGTAAGATTCGCTTCCCCTGCAGGCTGGGATGCAGGAGGATTTTATATTATTATTATTATTATGTCTGTTTTGCTGTGCCATGTTGATCTTGAATTACTATATTTCGCTGTATTGATTGTTTAGTTGGCATTGACTGCCCTTGTTAGCCGCTTAGAGTTCTACATGTAGAAGATAAGCAGGATATAAATATAACAATAAATAAATAAAATAAATAAATGCGAGTACAGATCTGGCTTAGGGTTGGGGTTAGGGCAAGGGCTAGGCTTAGGGTTATTACGGGTAAGGTTAGGG
>JAWVWN010006197.1:0-47128 GCA_037367305.1 Phrynocephalus vlangalii | reverse complement strand
AGCCGTTGCGCTAACCCGTCTTAACCCTAAGCCAGATCTACTTGCATTGCACTACATGCAAGTACGTGAGACACAGCGGGTGCAAAGAGTCTGCCAGTCCGTCACTTGTGGCTCTGGCTGACTCCTGCAGCTCCCTCCAGGAGCCCGCTACCCCCTCCCCAAACCAGTACTAATGACAACGAAAAAACGAAAAAAACGAACCGACTATTTTTTGCAAATTTTCGCAAAAAACGGAAACGAGCCGAAACGGAACCGGCCCGACTAACGACAACTCGAAAAATTTTTTTTTTCAAGTCGTGCCCATCTCTAGCATGTACCCATCACTTCCAATTTACGTGACACTCTGAACTAATGACCTCCAAAAAACAATATCCGATCATTAACAGAGCTGCTTGGTTCCTGCAGACTGAACGGAATGGTTTCCTTTATTAAGTCGATCCTTCTTGTTAGGTCTTCCTCTTTTCCCACTTCTACCAGCTTTTCATGGCATCGTGACATTTTCCAGTATGTCTTATCTTCCCAGGAAACATCTAAAGCAATGGTTCCCAACGTTGACTTATCCAAGTGTTCTTGGATTGAAGTGTCCAGAAACTTTTGCCACCAGGATTGCTGGGAGTTGCTGTCCAAGAACAGCTGGGCTACCCCCAGGGCTGGGGACAACTGATCTCCAATAGGATAATCATTTAATCATTTCAGCTTCTGTTGAGATATCAGGCTTGGCTTGATTTGGAACACAATTATCTTTCTGGTGGTCCATGACACTCAGTGAACTCTCTTCTAATAAACTGCTAGGGTGGGATCATAATCAATGAGAGAAAAGTCCAGCAGCATTTTTTCAAGTGATAGTGGTAAGTGGTAAATTCTCACCTATTAATTAATTCATTCCAAATTAAATTCTGTTAAGCAAATTTTCCTTTATACAAATTTCCCATAGGAATGCATTGAAAATGGAGTCATCCCTAATCGTGGCCATTTTTATGTTGTACGGATTTGCTCCATAGGCGATTCTGTTAAGCAGATTTCCCCTATCTCCAGATTTGTTTATGTTGTACAGATTTTATGTTATACAAAACGTTTGTTATATGAGGGCCCACTGTATTTAACGTCTCCCCCATTTGTCTCAGTTATAATCCATTAGCTTTTCTTCATTTCTTGGAAGGATAAATCTAAGCAGACACAGAAGGTTTAACGAAACCACAAGCTATGATTCTTTAGGCCAGCCTTCCCAAATCTGTTACCTTTTAGCTATGCTGGACTGCATCTCCCATCATGCCTAGCATGGCTGGCTGGGAACATGTCTTTCAGCTTGACATATTTGGAGGACACCAGGACATCCTTTGTGCCGTCACATCTCTCCCTCCATTTAGTGTATCTTCAAAATCTCCCCAATGGGAAGCTCCATCTTTAGATGCAGGATGGGGTATAATTTAGCACCGTTTATGGCTTGATAGACTTTGAAGTGGCCTGGTTCAGATGTAAAAACTCTCCTTATCTTCGCTCTGATCTATTGTTGTCTCTCCCTTGAGCTCTCCTTCTGTTTGCAATGGAGATGTTGATTCTTCCGTGAGAAGGGCCCACACAGTGCTTCGGATGACCAGTTGACTTGTAAAAGCAAGGTTCACATGGTTTATTTGTGTGTAAGGTATATTTGTGTGTAAGGTTGATACATTCCTTGGGAGTAAGGAGGCAACAGTGGCGATGGTAACAGCGTGAGGGGAACATATTTGGGGTCAGGTTGGGGAGATGGAAGTAACCCCACTTTTTCTCCTAGCAAGGGCTCTGCAGAAACTGTACTGCCTTGTGAGGATACAGCCTGAGCAGGTAACCTGAATTTAAATATAGGCACTTAATTCTCTCTCTCTCTCTCTCTCTCTCTCTCTCTCTCTCTCTCTCTCTCTCTCTCTCTCTCTCTCTCTCTCTGTGTGTGTGTGTGTGTGTGTGTGTGTGTGTCTTATATAATTCCATATAAGACCAATATGTCTGTCATATGTACTAAGGAGCAGGTTGCTGTTATGGTACAGATTGAATCCCATAAAGCAGTGGTTCTCAACCTGTGGGTCCCCAGATGTTCCTGGACTACAGTTCCCAGAAGCCTCTACCTCTCACTGTGCTGGAAGGGGTTTCTGGGAGTTGCAGTCCAGGAACATCTGTGAACCCACAGGTTGAGGACCACTGCCGTAAAGGATTCGTGGCTTTTGAGTTAAATACTGCCTGTTCCTGTCAATTTCCAATAGTACTGGTGTAGCAGCACAGTCAGTTTCTAATATACGGCCTGGTGTGTGTGTGTGTGTGTGTGTGTGTGTGTGTGTGTGTGTGTGTGAGAGAGAGAGAGAGAGAGAGAGAGAGAGAGAGAGAGAGAGAGAGAGAGAGAGGTGCCAGTCTCCAATCCAGCTAGTTTTCCTAGTGTTTGCTTCTATTTGTTTTCCACATATCTTCTCTCCCCCTCCCCCTTCCCCAACCACAGCAATCTCCAAGCCAAAAATAATGGGGGGGGGAGACATACTGTGATCGGTCAATGAATTTGGGAAGGGCTGACATAGTTCCTCACCCCACATTTCCCCATTCATACAGTGGGCCAGGGTGACTGTCCCCCCCCCCCCGTCTCTCATTCTGTTAAATAAAGCAAGTGACATACAGCCATTTATCTAACAAGCACAGTAAACATATTACTGCACCTCCGAATTGTATCTTTATTTGTTAAACAGAGCCAGCAATGTTTCTTAGGAAGCTGAATTCTATGAGCAACTCTGCAGTGTTTTACTTTTCAAGAGCCCTGTTCATGTGACACAAGTAGGGTGAAAATTATTACATGGGCTCAATCCAGAACAGGGCTGTGCATGTGCTGCATTTCTGCAAATGCATATGCCCATGTGGAGAGGGCATTTGTTTGTTTGAAATATTTGTACTCCACCTTTCTCCTTAGGCAAGGACCCAAGGTGGCATACATTAGAAGACAGTATGTTGAGTTAACATCAGCGAGTATACAGTATTCACAGGCTGGAATACATATCACAGTAAAAAAGGTAAGCAAAAGCAACACCAAAACATATCCAAAGCAGTAAGGTTCTGGGATCCATTTTTAAAACCTAACTCAGACAGTCACTTAGGGAAAAATTACCTGAAGAGGTACTTGATTACCTGCTCGGGGAAGGACAGCCAAGATGGCACCAGGCAGGTCTCCTGTGGGAGGGAGTTCCAAAGTCTCGGGAGCGAGAGAGAGAAGCCCCCTCCCGTGTCTGTGCCCCGCACCTGTGAAGGTGGTGGGACTAGAGCAGGGGTGCCCAAACTTTTTGTAAGGAGGGCCAGATTTGGTGGCTGAGAATGTGTCAGGGGATGGTTGCTCCCCGACCCTGCCACCCCACTGCAAGCCCCACCCACTGACCCATAAGCCCCACCCACTGACCCCTTGTAACCCCACCCACAGGAAGGAAGGCGGGGACCAAGGGAGGGAGGGAGGAAGGTGGAAACCAAGAGAGGAAGGAAGGAAGGAAGGTGGGGACCAAGGAAGGGAGGGAGGTGGGGACCAAAGGAAGCACAGGGAGCCATGGCCACACGTCACCCCTTGGAAGAGGTGATCTGTGCAAACTTATACCCCCCAAGCTTCCCAGCGGTGGCAACGGCTTGCCCGCCAGCCCACCCCAAAGCTCCTTGGCAGTGGCAGAGGCCCGCTGGCCTGCCCACACATTCCCCTGTGGTGCTGGTGCCAGCAGACCGCCCAGCCGCCCAAGCTTTCCAGCGGTGCCAGTGGCGCAGCCTGCCCGATCACTGCCCCGCGCATGCGCCCAACCTCACGATGTTCCCGGCTATGCCAGTAGTGGCGGCGACCTGTCTGTGCGCCACCCTGCACGCATGCGCCTAGCTTCACAAGGTTCCCGGTGATGCCGGTGGCAGCAGCCCACATGCACGCCACCCCGCGCATGCGCACAGCCCCACAAGCTTCCCGGCAGTGCTGGTGGTGGTGGCCACCCGCCCCCTTGCTCGCCCACCCAGCCCCACAAGCTTCTGCTCACCGGCCGGCCGGCCCGCCCAGCCCCTCAAGCTTCCCAGCGGTGTCATTATTGGTGGAATATTTTTTTTAAAAAAAGACCTGGGGCGGAGGAGGGGGAGGGAGGGACGGGCTAGCCAGCCGCGGGCCACTCAGAATGGCCTGACGGGCTGGATTTGGCCCCCGGGCCGGACTTTGGGCAGGCCTAGACTAGAGAGAAAGGCTCCCCTTGATGATCTTAACAGCCAGGCAAGCTTCTAAAAGGAGAGATGGTTATTGAGATCGCTTGGACCCAAACTGTTTAGAGCTCTGTAGGTTACAACCCACACTCTGAATTGTGCCTGGAAACAAAACAGACCTCCAGTCGAGCTGCCATTTGAAGAACTGGAGCACAGGCCCAGGTATCTGCACACAATCCCTGTTCTGGATTGAAGCCACAATGTTTTCTTTGTGTTTTTGCAGTTCCTGAGCACATATAGGTTTTGCTGTATTTGCTCGCGTGACCTGGTTTCCAGCTTGGGCCAGGTTTCTGAGTCCTTCTGTGTCCAGGATTTCAGAACGTTGTGGCTCCGTTCCCATGACCAGAGTTCAGTCACAGCTCAAAGTTGGGAGTTATTTATTTGTTTGTTTCTTGGGTGTGGGTGTGGGTGTGGAGGAGAGGAATCATTTGTTCTTTTATTGCCAACAAAATAAGCAGGCTTCAAACCCTGAATGCCAGTGATTAGCAAGCCAATGCCATGAAATTCAAGAGCGTCATGATTTTTAATATTTTGCACGATACTTTGCCTTCCCTTTGCTCCTGTACTATCTCTCCCTCTGTCCCCTGATTTCTCTCCAGCCCTCCTTTGGCCTTTTGGCAAAAGGAACACCACCCCTGGGTTCAAGGGGCCCTGTTGATCTGTTTCTCTGCCTTGCACCTGCCCATGCTTAGCAACAGAAGGGGCCTACACCTGGGTCCCTTGCTCTCTCCAATGCTCAGAAGAAGCAAAACTCCCTCCTGTTAATCTCCGGTCTTTCTGGTGCAGCAAGTCTGAAGCAGGCCAGCTGAGCAGCATTGCTATGTCCCTCTCCCCACGGACAACCTCCCCCCCCCAGCCCCAAAGGGGGAAGAAAACCACCCTTCCTACCTTTGTCTACCAGCCAGAAATGCAGGTGGGAAGAGCAGGTGTGTGCTTGGCTCCCCTGAGGCAGAATGATCTTCCATGAGGTGCCGGTGAAGACGTTGGCTGCGCCTCTCCCTAAATACAAACCGGAGTACCCACAAGGCATGATTAAGAGGAACGACACATCGCACCGTGTTGGCTAGCTGGGTCCAGCCGCCTCTTTGCACAAACAGACCCTCTCCCTGGGGGTTCAGGATTCTGATCCTCATCCCCCTTTCCATTGTGGTGTTTATTTGTTTGATGCAACACCAAGGCAGGTGGGCCATTCCGACTATGGACCCCTCCCCACCTTCCACGGGACCTTGTTTTCCAGGAACTAACCCTTGCCTTTGAGTTATCATCTAGGAATGCAGTTGTCTTCCGTTCCCTCCCTCCCTCTCGCCACCGCAATCTCCCACCACCCTCATTCCTCTGGGAAGTGAGTGTCAGGACATGCCATGTCAGCTGCGTCCCAGCCGCTGCCTCTTAATTTAGAATCGGCGCATTGTCTTACAGTTTCCAGACCGTGGGTTTTGATCTATGGCCCGTGGTTCCCTATACCTTGAAGAATAGGGCCAATGGAGAATTGTTGGATTCACTCGAGGCAAGTAACAACTAAAAGCAGAACTTGGAAGCTTCTTCTTCTTCTTCTTCTTCTTCTTCTTCTTCTTCTTCTTCTTCTTCTTCTTCTTCTTCTTCTTCTTCTTCTTCTTCTTCTTCTTCTTCTTCTTTGGACTTTAGAACCCAGCGCCCCCCAACTGGCTGGTGGATTATGAGAGCCGTAGTCGAAAAATGAACTTGCTAAAACAAACGTGCTAAGCTGTGCTTAACAATATGTCAAAGTACATCAGCACTATTTTCCTGGACATTAATTTGGTGGCCTAATCTGCAGTGTGCCCTACACAATACACAAAAAAACTCCAGGCAAGCACCCTCACTGTGTACTGTGTCACTTTCAAACAGCAGCAACAAAAAACGTCTTGGGGATGAAACACACTTCAGTGGTCCCCACAGTCACTGGAGCTTTGGAAACAACAACATTAAGAAATTTCACACAATCTTATAATCAGTTGCAGAAATAACACCACCAGAGCTATAAAAAAACAGCAACATTAGGAACAGTATACATACTGTGGCAATATTAACAAATACTAAGTGTTTTTTGTTTGTTAAAACGTGTGTCTGTTATACATACTAGTCAGTTCTTACAATTTTGATTGACTGTGTCTGATGTTTTTGAGCAGCAGAAGCAACAACAACAATAACAACATTTTTTTTGTTTCCTAGATAAAAAAATAGCTGCCTAGATGCCCCAAGCACATCTGATCTCACCTGATTTTGGAAGCTCAGCAGGGGTCGGCCCTGATTAGTACTTGGATGGCGCCTGGAGTAGGAACTGGCAAGCCACTCCAGTATTCCTGCCCAGAAAACTCCATGGACATGGGGGTCATGGAGATTTGATCACAACTGTAATGACACACACACACACACACACACACACACACACACACACACAGAGAGAGAGAGAGAGAGAGAGAGAGAGAGAGAGAGAGAGAGAGAGAGAGAGAGAGAGAGAGAGAGAGAGAGAGAGAGAGAGAGAGAAAGAGAGAGAGAGAGAGAGAGAGTTAGAAAATGCTCAGGAGCAGTTTGACACCCCCTTCTTCTGGGGTTACCCTGGGACTGGGCAGCTTGCCTGAGGCCACACAGGCTTGCTCTTCTGGGACGTGCAGTGAGGAACTGAACTCCCCAACTCTCTGAGTTATGCAGCCAGCTCACTTTCAAGTATGCACCGAATAAGCAAACCACCCCATACCCCAGGCATGTCCAAACACTGGCCTTCCAGTTGTTTTGGACCACAACTCCCACAGTCCTTTGCCACTGGAAATACAGGCTTTGAATTCTGGGAGTTGTGGTCCAAAACATCAGGAGGGCCGAAGTTCGGACATTCCTGCCATACCCTATTCTCTCCCTAGTCTTACCTAGCTTGGATATAACATCCAGACATGGTTCTTTCAACCAAGGACATTCTTCTCTCTCTCTCCTCTCCCACCCATGGAGGCGGCCTTATTTATTCGCATGACAGAAAATATCCATACTTTTGTTTTGTTTTGTTTTCATTCCAGCCTCCCCCAGTGAGGACCTCCAACAGTTCCAGAGGGCAACTCCCCTCCTTTCCAGTCTCACTGGCTGTGCAATATAGGACTGATCAGCGCTGTACTTCAACACCAACTGATCGAGGTGGGGAACTTTACTTTGCCTTATCTGATAAATGTCCATAACTAGTTCCAGCATTTGCACTTTGTGCCCTGAGGCCGTTGAAAGGACCTCAGCAACTCCCCCCCAAAAAAAGCCTGCCAGTACAAACTAGAGATGGGCACGAATAAAAAAAATGGCGTTTCATTTGTCATTTGTTGTTTAGGGGGTCTGTTTTGTTTCGTTTCCATTTTTTGCGATTTTTTGCAAAAAAATCATTTTCGTTAGTTTCATTACCGTTTTGTTACCATTTATTTCAATTTTTTGTGATTTTTTTTAGCTTTTAAAGCAGCTCAATGTATTGCCGTAACGAAAACGAAACGGACGACAAAATTTCTGGTGTTTCTGTTCGTTTCGTTTCATTTTAGAGATAAAATTCATTTGTCGTTTCGTTGCATAACAAAATGAAAAAATGAAAACAGAAACGAAAAATTGTTCGTTTTGTGCCCATCTCTAGTACAAAGACCTAACCCAAGCTGCTGAATCACCCTTTCAATTTTCCTATAACGTCTTTAATATAGTAACACTTCCACTTGTTTTGTACAGAAAATGCTGAATTTTGGTTTGAAGCTGCGCCAAGTGGAAACCACTGGCCGTGAGAGGAAGCTTTGTGGATATTCTTCTCAGATTTACCCAGGTCCTGTTTTGAAAATCATCCTTCCCAATTCCCTCATGATTCCAGCTACAGTATTCCTTCTCTCTCCTTCCCATTCTTAATATCTGCTCTAGAATTCACACAATTTGTAGGCTAGTTCTAAATATGTAATAAAACAGGTCTTACAAAATACTCTTGAGACTTTGCCTTCTCACAAAGGAACTGATTCTGGAAAAGACTGCCTCTGGAAATTCCAACCACCCAGAGAAATGAAGAGCATAAAACATAGGGATTCATTTTACCTCACAACGTCCTGACCAAAAGGCCACTTCCCCAATGGACAACCATCATTTTCTTCTCAGGCAGTTATCAGAAAAATATAGAAAGAATTTACAGCTATAGGTATATGCATGTGCTTGCATATGTGTGTGCGTGCATGCATACACGCACACATGTGCACAAACACGCATACACACACAGACAAAATCAAGGTCCCCCAAGTTCCTTGTTTGTTCTATTTCCTCTCCACTAAATTATTTTATTTAGTGGAGGGGAAATAGAACATATTGCTGTTAGTAAATGGGCAAAGGGAGTAGATAGACTCATAAACATAAGACTCAGTAGACCTGAGGTCAAATCCTAGACCAGTGTAGGCGAACTGATGGTACAGGTGCCAAAGGTGGCTCTCGGAGCCCTTTCTGTGGGCACCCGACATTGACCCCTTCACAGCCACCTGGATTCAGGTAAAATTGCTGTATTCACACTTTGCGAATCATAGTGGGTTTTTAATCACAGTTTGGGCACTCGGTCTCTAAAAGGTTCACCATCACTGGCCTAGACTCTGCCATGGAAATTTGCTGGGGGGTTGTGGAACGGGTAAAACCACTCCTTAAATATTTCACTTACCTTGAAAAGACTATTAAGGCCACTATAAATAGAGATGGGCACAAAACGAAAAAAATTGTTCCATTATTCGTTATTCATTTCATTACGTAATGATACAAATAACAAAAATTGTGATGAAATTAGAACAAACCGAACTGAACCATGAAAATTAGGTTCGTTACATTTCATTTTTGTTAATGGCGACGCGCAATGAAATGAGCTGTTTTTAAATGCTAAAAAACATCCTGAATATCCATTAACACCCAGCGATAATTATTTATTCTGCCTGATAATACCTACCAGGGGGGTTAAAATGTGCATTTATGTCTTTTCTCAGATCACTCTATTTTTTCCTTTAAGGGGAGTTAGGGGACATTGACCCAAAATGGCTCCCAGATGCCTAATATTGATTTCTTGGGAATTAAAATGCCCTGGACATCCATAAAATTGCAGTGATAATTATTTGAAATTATTACCTACCAGGGGGTTGGGATCCTTAAAACGTTTGTTTTTGTCTTTCTCCCATCACGATGTATTTTTTTCCCCTTTAAGGATGACAAAAAATGGATCCCAGCCACAAAAAGGATGCAAGCCATGTGATGGGATCATGTAAATTCTTGGACACTTTCAACCAATAGCATGCCCAGGTTGCAGACTGGGTAGGTGTGGCAGCCACAGAGGGCATAAAAAGCTCTGGCAGCCCCCATCCTCCTTGCAGTCTGCGGTGAGAGTTAGGGTGGGATTGCTGTCTCTGCGATTCAGGCGGGTGTGTGTCACTGTGTTCCTGCTGGCTGCAGCCTGGCTCTTAGGGGAGAGAAAGAAGAGATTTCTCTTGCAGCCTCCCTGTGTGCGTGCATACCTCTCGGTGAGTACCCTCCCCTGCCTCACAGTGCAGTCACTCTGCGGCTGTCTTACGCCCTGGGCAACACCCGCTGCTGCCTTTGCAGCCTCCCTGCATACCTAGTCTATACTGTGTCTCTGCCAGCATCATTTTTTTTAGTGTTTTCTGGGGCGTTGGGGAACACTCGTGTGGGGAAATGCTTTAAAACGCACAAAAAGTGGATAAAAACGAAAAATGAAAAAACAAAATGATTTTTTTTCAAAAAAAAAATCACAAAAAACAAAAACAAACTGAAACGGGACCCACAACGAAAAACAAAAAACTGAAACATCATTTTTTCGATTCGTGCCCATCTCTAACTATAAATCATTTTTGATTTGATGGCATATACAAACAACATCCAGGTAGGTAGAATACTACTGTATATACTTTTTTAAAGCCAGGGCTGATAACAACATTTGTGCTATGTATGAAAGAATTAATAACCCATTAACTGTTTCATGGCTTCTTATAATCCAGGGCAGTGGATGGCCCCTTTTCACTATAAACACCTCCCTTTTAGCAAGTGATAATCTGAGATATGCATGCTATTCATCTGCATGCCAGTTTTCACCACACAGCAGCAGCAGTAGCAGCAACTGCACACTAAGAGTCCTAGCTATGCGACATGTTATGTCACGCCACATAGCACACTGAGAGGGGGCTGTGGAACAAGGGAAGGGCAGAGAGATTTGGTGTGCCATCAAAGAGTTTAAATTACATCCCAGCTCGAAGCTTCTGGCTCGCCCTTTTGTATTTATAAAAAGGCAGGCCAGTTATAAAATCCCCCTCTGTGCAAATATAACCCAGTGGAAAGAAATGGCATCTTTTAATCAGGCATTGCTATACTATAACTTCCACCAGTCCTAGGTGCTAATGTGGGATGGAAGGCTGACATGTGGACACATTGCTTTATATCTCTGTTGTTACTGCTGTGTATTGTCAAATCACATCTGTTGTATGACAGCTCCAATAGGTGTCCGATGCATTCAAGAAGTGGTTTACTATTGCCACTTTTCATGCAATGTGTAGCTTGCACAATTACAGCATTTTCCCATGTGTAAGACTATATTTTGGCCTAAAACGATTAGACTAAAAATTGAGGGTCATCTTATACACAGAAGTAAGCCAAGGAGAGAACTGCACAGTTGCAAACCTGTGATTTTGTGTTGGAAAAGTGGGGGTCGCATTATACATGGGAGCTTCTTAACAGACAAAAAATACGGGTAACTTGTAAATCACCCAGAGAGTGCTCTAGGCAGTATGGGGTGGTATATAAGTAGCCCACTTTGCATTCTGCTCTGAGTTTCCATGGCTGAGCAGGAATTTGAACCTATGTCTCACAAGGCCTAGTTCCACATTCTATCCACTATAACTACAGTCAGCTCTCACATAACAAGCAGTTTGTTTAGCGGAAAATCCACTTAAAGGAAAAAAAATTCCAGAGATAGGGGGAAATCACTTAACAGAATCACCTATGGGGCGAAACTATACAACAGAGAAACGGTCGTTTTCACTGCATTCCTATGGGAAATTTGTACAAATCCGTTTTCATTGCATTCCTATGGGAATCTGTTTTCATTGCATTCCTATGGGAAATTTGTACAAAGGAAAATTTGCTTAACAGAATTTCATTTGGAATGACTTAGTTCCTTTATACAAGGTACCACTGTATTTCATAGTGTCTGTCATGTATCTATCTCACTACCTCTTATTGATTCATTATTACATCTGTCCTGTAGCACACTTTAAACAAATAACTGAAGTTTACTTGTCCCAAAAGATCTCCAAAATGAGAGTTAGAAACACAAAGTTTTGCACAGACATGACACAATTTAAATAACTGCATAGGTTGTCTCCGAAAATGGGTTCCCCCAAAGTTTCAATTAGACCTAATTAATAGTTATTAAAGCCCAGTTATAGCAATGGGGGACAGGGTAGACCTTTAAGCATGCCATAGAAACAGTCACTACCAAATCCTTATATTTATAACTTTTATAATTCAGGGTGTAATCCCACCTGCCAACCCCTTCCCCCAGTGTTATAGGTTCTTTCCAAACCTTTGTTGTACTGATAAATTTGTTTCCAGAGTCATGTGGTGTGTGTATATATAGCCTTCCCTCCTCCTCTCACGTTTCCCTTCCCTGCCTGGTCACTTTACCAAATCTTTTTCAAGGGATGATGATACACTGCAAGAGGAGGGTTTAAAGAAAAAGACAGAGGATATTCAGTCTTCCCTTCTATACAATCCAAATCAGGAAATGGCTGTGTTCACACACTCATTCAAAAGAGTGAGGGAAGCCAGTCTCTTTTGAGCTGCTAGCAAAAACGACATGAATATGTTGCTCAGAAGGAGACCAAAGTGACAATTTATCACAGATTTTTTTTAAAAGTGTACAAATATAGAGACCATTAGGTAACACCCTGCCAAGAATCCTGACCCCTTTGTGAAGGCAATAAATTGATAGTAGCATGCACACTTGCTAAACCGGTAAGGAATGAATCAACGCAGGATCAATGCCATTTAAACAACCATCTTAGTGAGGGGAAAATAATCTGGAAATAAACTGCTGGCAGGGAAAATGAATCGATGTGTGTCATGTGCTCAAGAACATATGAAACAATCTAAAAAAATGGCCATATCGGTACAACTGTGATTCTTTTGCCAGTTGTGATTAGTCCCTAAGTAGTTACAAATAGGTCTGAAAGATAACTTGTGAGATAAAGTATCTCTGAAATGATAATGCCTGGAATAAGTATTTCCATAGATATTGATTGCCTAACCTAAATACCATAATACCTCTGAAAACAAATGCCCCTTAAGATGAAAAACTCCTAAGACAAATAAAAATTCTGGAACTAGGGTTGCTTCACAAGACGAAAATTCCCTCTGAGATGTTTCACAAGATGAAAATCCATTCCGCATTTTGAAACAATTACCCAGAATGCATTTCACCCCTGCAGTTTGTGGAGGGGTGGGAGGAGTTTTTTCATCAAGTTTTGGAGCCATTCTGCACATTGTTTTGTAGCAGTTTTTGGACTTTTAGAACTTGGAAAGGTAGGGAGCTGAGCTTTCCTTGCTTTCTTTTATGTTTTTGCATTGTTTTCCATTGCACTTTTGGCAGGAACAGTCTGGGGATTTTCTTCTTGCTTGCTTTTGTCCATATTTGCATTGCATTGTAGGGGTGGGGGTGTTCCAGGGCCATTCTGGCTCTGCATACCTTTAAAGTGCACCTTATAAAGAGATCTGGAAAAAAAAGGTGGGTTTTTTGGCCTTTTTCCGAACCCTGGAACGTATTGATCAGTTTCCCATTCATTCCTATGGGAAACCGTGTTTCGCAAGACTTTTTTTTTTGTAAAATGGAATTACTCAGACACCAAATTAAATTCATTTTATGAGGGCGGGGAGTGGGCAAGAAAGGGACTAATGGGTTTCTAGCTCAGGTAAGGCACGATAACGTGTGTGTGTATGCCTTGCAACCAACTTCCAAAAACTTCAGAATGGATGAATAGTATTTCATGATGTGTCCAATATAACTTTTAAAATCTCCTGCAGTCCAGGAGCACTGGTAGACCACTGGTCTTCATGAGAAGACTAATAATTCAAGCCATTTAAGGAAGAAGAAGAAAAAACCCTGGTTACCAGTTTTCATTTACTGCATATCACTCTGGTTTTTCTTTTTTTAAAAATTAAGGGCTAGATAAAAAAGCCAGAATATTGTTACCGGCCAATTAATTTCAGATGTGTGTGTCTTAATGGCAGAAAGAGATATTACGGCAGCAATTTTGACCTTATTAAGATCATGGTTTATAATGGATAAAGGGACAAAGACACAGCAATATAATTTAACAACCTATATTAAGAACGCTATTTGGTTTAGCAGGTTTTTAAAAAGTGATTTGGATACAGTTAGGGAAAAAGTCCTGGATTAGAATCTCATTGTATGAATGATGGCCCACGTTTCTTTAAATGAACAGCATGAAAGGCCTAAGTGCCCCCCATAGAAGGACAGCTGACTCTTAAACCATATTATGCCAGGTATAGGTCACAATTTTCAGTGGGGATAGGCTGCCTAACTCATTTATGAGTTTAGACCTTATTTTTTAAATGAGCTATATTAGATAAAATATATTTAGTATATTGAATATACTGTCACCCTGTAGTCACCCTGTATCCCCAGGATCAGGATCCACAGTTTCACTTATCTCCAGTAAAGAAATATTAACAAATATTAAAATAAAAAAAATCTAGAAAAACCATTTTCACATGTATTACCAGATCAAGCCACGAGGGGGAGCCAGAGTGGTAAGAATACAGTACTTGGTAGAGATGAATATGTAGCATGGACTCTGGCGCTATCTACAGGCCAGTTCTGGTAATGGATGTGGAAATGATTTTTTCTGTCCCCCCCTCCCCTTACCATGATACCTGGCTAGCTAGATTGCATGGTAAAAGGGGGGAAAGGAGAAAATATAATTCACATAATAATTCTACACACAGTAATACCTTGGTTTAAGAGTACCTTGGTTTAAGAGAGTTTTCAAGACAAGCAAACATTTCTTCTAAATTTTGCCTTGATCAACAAGCAATGTCTTGATATATGAATACTGGAGCAGGTCACATGATCACAATTGAGCAAATGTTGGCCCTCTCTCCCTTTCCCTGCTGGATTGTGGGTGATTGTATGGAGCATTCTGTTTCAGGCAGCCTCCAAAGCAGAGGAGGAGAGAGGAATAGATGTCTCCCTTGCACCAACCAGGAACATGCAAGTTAGGGCTTTATTTTTCTCTATATTTATACTTTTAGTTAATTTGCTTTCAACATTCTTATTTTTTCAAACTATTTCAAATCATTGGGCAGCTAGTAAAGTGTGTATGGGGCTATAAATTGCATGTTATTATTGTCACATTAAAAATACAGAGTACAATTCAGTTTTTAGTCCCAAGCAGAGCAGATTCCGCAGATTCAGGTACCTAAACGATGGTGTGGACATGGACTTCTAGCCAACTTCTTTTGTGAGTTCTGGCATTTTGTGTGTACAGTATGTGGTTTGTGGGACCCCCAGAACGAATCCTCTGAGTTTCCATTGTTTCTTACGGGGAAATTTGCTTTGATATAAGAGTGTTTTGGTTTACACACATGTTTCCAGAATGAATTATGCTCGTAAACCAAGGTATTACTGTAATAATTTTCATACACAACCAAATACACACACAAATACCTACCTGACTGCCTACCTCTTTCAATAGATAGATAGATAGATAGATAGATAGATAGATAGATAGATAGATAGATAGATAGATAGATAGATAGATAGATAGATAGTAGAGATGGGCACGACTCAAAAATGGTGTTTCATTTGTCGTTTGTCGTTTAGGGGGTCCGTTTCGGTTTGTTTTTGTTTTTCGTGAATTTTTTGCAAAAAAATTGTTTTCGTTTTGTTATGTAACGAAACAAAAAATGAAAACAAAAACGAAAAATTGCTGTTTCGTTAGCATTCATTACAGTTCAATGTATTTGCCGCAACGAAAATGAAACACACGACAAAATTTCTGTTGTTTCGGTTCGTTTCATTTCATTTTGGAGACAAAATTCGTTTTTTGTTTTGTTACGTAATGAAACAAAAAAACAAAAACAAAAATGAAAAATTGCTGGTTGCGTGCCCATCTCTAATAGATAGATAGATGGGGATGCTACTGTACATCAATGAAGGGAAGATTGAGGGTAAATATGGAAGAGGTAGAAAATGGATTTATTGGATAAGTAAGCAAAGAGACTTGCTGCATCTTAATAAAGAACAACAAACCCACAAAGCCAAAAAAAAAGAGGGAGATATCCCATGATATTAGCCATGCTCAGCACCTGAAGTGTTTACTACATGTCACGCTCAGCACTTACAAGTGCTGAATACTACGGGAACAAGAAATTAAAAATGATGCAAACAAATCTTCAGTAAAAAGAACAGAGCAAGCACCCAAGCAGTTAAGCCCTTTTGAATTGTAGAAGAACTTACTGACCCAAGTCCTCCCTAAATAAATGAGGTCTTCTGGTAGATGGTACAGAAAAGGATTTTTTTTAATTTAAAGCAAAGTGGTCTGCTTATATACCACCCATACCACTTCAAGTGATCTCTGGGTGGTTTACAATTTTTAATTATAGTATGCAGGCTACACATTCTTCCCCCTCCCCCAGCAAGCTGGGTACTCATTTTAGCAACCTTGGAATGATGGAAGGCTGAGTCAACCATGAGCCAGCTACCGGGGATTGAACCCCAGGCCGTGAACACAGTTTTAGCTGCAGTACGGGCATTTAACCACTGCACCTAGCATCTTCCGGTGAAATTGAGCACTCAGTTCTTCCATCCTCACCAGATGTGTTTGCAACAAAGACAGTATGGAGCAAAAGCCCACCCCAAAGATCTTGAAATCTGTTCTTGGCAGGATCATGTAGGAAAACAGTATTTCAGATAGCCTGAATCAAGCCTTCCAGGACATAGTGACATTTAGAATTGTGCTTGGAAACATTGATCCCCAGAAAAGCTGGTATTACAAGGGACGTATATAGTCCATATAGCCAGCCCCGGTTAGACATCTGTCTGCACAGCATTCTGACCACAGAAAATTTCTAGCATTTTTCAAATACTGTCCTGTGTAGGGTGTGTTACAATAGTCTAAATCACATGTAACTAAGACACGTGTTTCGCCATGACTAGGTCAAATATTTCCAACAATAGACAACACTGAAAAACTGTATTAGCCTTCAGCTAATGTGCTAATATACTTCTGGGCTCTGCTGAAACGTGTAGAGCTGCGTCCATATGTACACTCAAACTGTGTACTTGAGTCTGCAAGGGAAGTGTCCCATCCTGCATAGGTGGAATCCTTACTCTATGAGCAAACTTTGGTCTAACCAGGAACTCTATATCCACCTGCCACCTATTTGGGAAAAGAGGATTAAGCAGTCCAGCATGAGTTGTGTGAAGCTATGGTGTCCGCATGGGAGGAACATTAAGCTACTTGGACCTATATACTTCATATCCTGTCTTCTCCTAATGTTGGTATGAATTATACCAGCTTAGTTTCTGTACCATATTTGAGTAAGTTCTAGCTGCATTCAGAATTGAAACGCAAAAAGTCATTTGAGGTTTAATGTTCTATCCTGAGATG
This sequence comes from Phrynocephalus vlangalii, assembly GCA_037367305.1. Taxonomy (NCBI): domain Eukaryota; kingdom Metazoa; phylum Chordata; class Lepidosauria; order Squamata; family Agamidae; genus Phrynocephalus; species Phrynocephalus vlangalii. Next base: position 30,221 of record JAWVWN010006197.1, on the reverse strand, counting down.
AACTTAGTGATTCAGACTTAACAATTCATGACTCATTAAGTTCAAATCAGGATCTAGCTATTTCACTGCATATTTTCTCAGGTTCGGGTGGTTCAGGTCTGCAGCTCCATCTGTTTTTTGACAGATTCGTCAGCCTGCAAAATGTGGTAGACAAACAATGGGAAATACAAGAGAAACTCGAAAAATTAGAATATCGTGCAAATGTTCATTTAATTCAGTAAGTCAACTCAAAAGTTGAAACTAATAGATGAGATAGTCTCCTTACATGCTAATTGAGATTTGTCAAGCCTTACTTTGATAGAATTGTAATGATTAGACATGGGCACGACTTGGCGAAATTGTCGTTTCCGTTTTCGGATATCGTTTCCATTACGTAACGGAAACGGTAACGACAATTAAGCTGTCAGAACTCGAACTCGAACCGAAAAAAGAAAAATTGGGTCTGATTTGTCGTTGTCGTTCCTGGCATCACGCGGTGATCGCGCGATGCCAAGCGGCACAGAAAAAAAGTTTTAAAAATAAAAAAGACCCGATTCCCGGTCAAAAAAGCAGGTGAAAATATGCCTGCCTGAGGGCACGTACCAGAGGGGTGGTTTCTGGAGGGGGGGTCCCCAGTCTTCCCCCCCTCCTGTCCTGGGCTGCTGGTACCGGGCTGGGAGGGGGCATCCTCGGCGTCTCCATTTGCCATGCGGTGCGGGGGGATCCAAAATGGCGTCCGCAATATTTTTTTTTGAAATCATGGTCCAAAAAACCACCAAAGCACCACAGAAACATACGAAAATTAGCTATTTTAAATGCTTGAATTTTTACAGTAGCAGCAGTGGGTTTTTTATAGCAGTAAAAGGTCGCACTGATTTTATTTTATTTTATTTTTATTTTTATTTTTTTACACCTGCGCAATGATGGGCTGGCCATGGGATGGGACCCATTCCACCAATTGCATGGCCAGGTTTTGACTGACACTTCTGGATGTGCAAGAGAGCATAAAAAGCCGAGGCACTCCCAGAAGAGTCGCAGTCCGGGCTTGGATGTGGGTGGGAGAGGGCTGTGTGTAGCTGGCTGCTGTGCTAGACTAGTTTCGATTTCGCGGAGCCTTTAGATTTCAGTTAGGCAGGGAGGGAGGGAATTAATTCAATTGAATTTTTAGGAAATAATAATAATTCCTTTCATTCTCTGTCTGCTGTGGGGAATAGCAACACAGTTTATTCTTTTTTATTCTCCTGCAGTTTGTTAGGATTTCTTTTCTGATAGTGCTTCAAAGGGGGGGAGGTTTAGGTGGGAGGGGAGGTGTGGATTTACTTTAAAATTTCCTTTGCTTGGTGGCAAGCCAAGGTCCTTTCATACCCTGCCTGGAGCTCTGCTGTGGGTGCACTGCCCACTGTGTTTGCAAAAATTGCAATTGCTTTATTCGATGCAGTCTTGTGCAGCAAGTCAGTTTAAAGTGTTTTCCGCCTGCTCTGGGTCATTGCGGGACCCGCGCCCGCCGCCCGCGCGCCCACGCGCCTGCGCACCCGCCCCTCCCCCTGCCACTGCTGCCGCCCGCCCATGCCCCCAACCACCCGACCTGCCGCCTAGGGCGCAAAAACACCTAGCGCCGGCGGGACGCCACTCGCTGGGATGTCAAATCGTGCAAAATCGCGACGGCGGTAACGACAAACGACAAACGCCACGAAGAAACGACAAATTTTTAAAAAATTTCGCGAAAAACAGAAACGACCCGAAATGGACCCGTCCCGAAAAACGACAACTCGAAAAAAAATTTTTTTCTGGTTGTGCCCATCTCTAGTAATGGTTATGGCGTTCAGTTTATGAAAACCCAAAATTCACAACATCTCAGAAAATTAGAATAATGTGAAAAGGTTCCCTATTCACAGTAGTGCATCAAGAGTCACTACACAGAGATGGATCCTGGACATGGGCTTCAAATGTCGTATTCTTCTTGTCAAGCCGCTCCTGAACAACAAGCAACGTCAGAAGTGTCTTACCTGGGCTACAGAAAAAAAGAACTGGTCTATTGCTCAGTGGCCCAAAGTCCTCTTTTCTGACGAGAGCATCTTTTGCATTGCATTTGGGAACCAAGGACCCAGAGCATGGAGGAAAATGGAGAGGCACACAATGCACGGTGTTTGACGTCCAGTGTGAAGTTTCCGCAATCTGTGTTGATTTGGGGAGCCATGTCATCTGCTGGTGTTGGTCCGCTGTGCTTCATTAGGTCCAGGATCAGCGCAGCCGTCTACCAGGAGATTTTGGAGCACTTCATGCTTCCTTCTGCAAACGAGCTATATGGGGATTCTGAGTACATAGGCATGCTTAGACTTTTCAGAAGTCCAATATTGTTCTATTTCCAATTCTTGTGTTATTGATGTCATGTAATATTCTAATTTTTTGAGATTGTGTGAATTTGGGGTTTTCATAAGCTGTACGACATAATCATCACAACAATTATACCAAAGTAAGGCTTTGACATATCTCATTTAGCATGTAATGAGTCTATCTCATATATTAGTTTCACCTTTTGAGCTGACTTACTGAAATAGATGAATATTTGTACAATATTCTAATTTTTCGAGTTTCACCTCTACATCCAAATTATGAAGCCTACCACTTCTTATCAGGAGTAATGAATGATAGAAGGCTAAGGCAGTCCTCATTAGTGTGGAAAAATAAATATGGGGCTTCAGAAAATGCTTTGACTTAGGATCTGGTCACACAAGGAAATAAATTTTGGATAGCTTGTGAGCCAGTCCAGAGCATTCTATTTCCCACGGAACACACGACGCACTCCAGCCTGACTCAGTGCATGTCCAAGCTGTACACGGAAGACCTGGGTTCAATTTATGCACTCACCTATGAAACGTATGCAGTATGCCTTGTTTTGTTTCCTTTCAGCCATTCAACATGGAGGCCCAAATCCTGTTTAACATAGTATGGCACAGTAGAGTAGAATCAACTCATTGAATCAATATGGATTTGGTGAGTGAGTTTCTCTGTAAGTTCCATTGATACAAATGGACTTACTCTAACTAGCCCAAAGGAAGTTGGCATTAGAATAGATCCATTTGAATCAATTAGAGCAACAAGATTTTGGCCATAGAATGATTACAACAATCTTACTTGATATACAGCAAATTGATATACAGGGAATCACAGGATCTCATGGGAACACACAAAAGGGCGTTCTTGGCTGCTGCACCCAGATTCTGGAACTCCCTCCTGCTAGAGGCCAGGACTGCCTCTTGTTGTCCTTCTGGAAACAGGCAAAGACCTTTCTCTTCAGGCAAGTGTTTCCAGAATGTTATGTGTCTTTTATATGAATCTACAGGACCACATAGACTTTGTGTTTATAACCACTTATAACCTTGTGTGATTATATTGACACTATGTTTTCAATGTTAGTTTCCATAAGTCATAACCTTTACATGGAATTTTACTCTTTTTAACTGTTTGTGTTCTCTTGTAGCTTTAATGTTATGTTGACCTTTTATGCCGCAAGATGTTCCTCAATTCCTTGTTCTCAAATACTTGAACATGTCTTAATTGTACTGGACTGTATATTATCTCTCATTCTTGTAAGCTGCCTTGGGTCCTTTTCCAAGGAGAAAGGTGGGGTAAAAATACTCTAAAATAAAATAAATAATAAGTAAAGTTGGGGGGTATATAAACTGTTCTGCCTGTTTTGTACCAGTTCCGTTACACAGTGAGACATTATTGTGAATTTCACCCAATAATTTCCTTCCTTCCTTCCTTCCTTCCTTCCTTCCTTCCTTCCTTCCTTCCTTCCTTCCTTCCTTCCTTCCTTCCTTCCTTCCTTCCTTCCTTCTATTACTACAGTTTATGTTAACCACACACCTCAAAATGCTACTTTGCTCCCTATAAGGGCAAACTTTCTAGGCAAAGTCCAATAATCAGTCCCAGACGGAGAAGCCTCATTCATTCCTTGGGACTGTTAAATGAGTGAACACTTATATAAGTTCTGTTGTCTCAGCCTTCTTAGACGGTTACTTCACATCCCTCTCATCGCGGTCCGGTGTCCCACTTTGGACTGGTACAAAAAAATGTTACTGCACGTCCATTGCCTAATGGCAGGAGTTCATCCTGACCACGCCCCCTGAACTGGGATTAAAGCGTGATGAACCATACCTCTCCCTGACCTTGGGAATTCTCTTGTCTAAGTTCCTGTTTCAAGAGAAGTGCCCGTGAAGTAAAGCTCGTCACGCAACGTGCGCATTCTCCATCTAGTGGCAGGAGTGCGAAGTTGCATTCTCCAGTACAATCCCAATGGTGCAAACAATGCATCGCAGAGAGGGAAGAAGGCATAAAACCTCGTACTTTGCTGCTTAACGCATGAAAGGCAAAGTTACAGAGAATCGAAATATGGAAAAATGAAAGGTCAGACCAAAACAAAAAAAGGAAAACGAAGGCAGGGAAGTACAGATGTTGTCACGAAACAAGGACTTGAAGTAATAGTCATCACGATACCATCAATCACACCCATGGGTAAACGGAAACAGGGACAGAACCTGGACAAGACCACGTGACCGCGAACGACATTATCAAGAAAGGAAGGTAATCTCGGAATGAGGAAGGACGTGAAGTAACCGTATTACTCAGTTTGGGATCAATTGGATTTAAGCAATAGTTTCTGTGTCCAAACCTGTGGTTTTCTGTTGGTTCTAAAATCAGTGATTTGTGGATTTTTTTAATTGTGTGTAGAGTACGTAATTGAAAAATAAAGCAGACACATGCAGAGATGTGTGTAGGACTATATATTTTTGTTGACTGCCTGAAGATTTGCCAGTAGATAATTTTACTTGCATCCAGTTGTTGGCCCGTTCTGCCTCAATATTCCACCCATGTAAGATGGAGGTGGCTCACTGGTATACACTTTGATGGACTCAATTGGGAAGTATGCCCACACCTCTGTGATCTTACGAAATGGATCCAAGAGAATTCCCTGCACGCTTCTAAGATTCAAGGCTGGTCAGTGCAGTCAGCTGTCTAGCGAAGCACTTGCAACTGCTTCTGTGTCAAGTACAATGGCTTTGTTTTTCCATTCCCAGAGATGATTAGCATATGCAGAGTGTCAGCTGTATTTCCAAAGGTGTCAGCTGGAGTTTCCCTGAGCCTGACAAACGTCTAATGGAGGACTTAGGCTGTGACAGATACAACAGACAGTGACAAAAAAAAGAGGCTGCGGGGGAAGATGTGTGCCTCCTCACCCCCCAAAGTGATTTATTTCCCTTGGTGGAACTGGTATGTGTCTTTAGATGTCTGGAATCCATGGCACATCATTATTATTCATGTTTTAATAATCTCCTAGGAAACGGGGAATGAAGGAAGGGAACGCATAACCATAATTGTCTAAAGACAAGTATGTTCAAATTACAAAGTGTTGTGTTAATAGGCTGCAAGCAGCTTCTAATTATAATGGAGCATAAACGCAACAGTGGAGCTGTCAGGCCATTATAGAAATCGCAGTGTTCCTTGTGACTTTCCAAGAAGAAGAAGAAGAAGAAGAAGAAGAAGAAGAAGAAGAAGAAGAAGAAGAAGAAGAAGAAGAAGAAGAAGAAGAGGCAGTAGCAGCACACAATCCTACGTGGGAGCAGAAAGATCACAAACAAATTTCCCACATAAAAGGGGGATTTGTGTGATCTCTTCTCTGCTTTTTTTCCTTCTCCTTTTCTCCGTTGGTTTGAAGGTGCTTATGTTGAAAGTGTACTAGATAACTTAGAGTATGTTCAGCTGGAATTGTGGCAATTACTCTCAGATAAATACAGGAGGACCCCGGTATCTGCTGGGGATTGGTTCCAGGCCTTCTCATGGATAACGAAAACCATGGATAAGAGAGAATGCCTGCCCACCCAACCCCAAACTGCTGCATCCTGACAGTAGCTTGCTTTATGACTGCTGTTTTTGAGACAGTAGCTTGATTTTTGGCTGCTCTTTCTGACAGTAGCTTGCTTTACAGCTGCTATTTGTAACAACAGCTTGCTTTACAGCTGCTATTTGTGACAATAGCTTGCTTTATGGCTGCTGAAATATTTATTTTTTTTCCTCTGCCAACCATGGATAACGGAATCAGTGGATAATGAATCAGTGGATAAGGGGGGTCCTACTGTAATGCCTGGTTCCCAACCAGACAGTGTCATGATATTTTTAATAAAGTATAACCCTCTCTTCACAGGTTCATGTAATGTACGTGTACCTGGAACATTGCAAAGTTCTTTTCATGGGGTGGAGGGACTTGTGAACAAGTTCTTTGAAAATAAAATAAAAGGACACTTAACATAACTAAGGTTCCCCCCTCCTCCTTGCACCGCTAAACTAAGTGAAACCAATTTCAAGGCTCATAAACCAAGAAAAAACCCATTAACTATTCATTGACTGATCAAAACCTGCGATGATTACACTACCAGGGAAACTATTTTCAGCTTTGCATGACAGGTTGCTTCTCATTCTCTCCCTGCCCCCCACCCCCCCCCATCCCCGGTGCTTGAGCACTCATTCTGCGCTAAAGACGGGAGGAATTATGGAGGAATGTGTGAGCCAAAATATATTTCGCTGTTCCTTTGGGACTAATGTGCTAGACAATGGGCTCAGCCTTCCCCAATCAGGTGGCTTTCCAGCTGTCTTGGATTATAACTTCCCTCATCTCCATCCAAGCTGGCAACTCCTCGTGCTGGCTAGGAATGAACGACAGAGGTTGCCAATCCAACACATCTCGCAGGTGCCATGTTTGCAGAAGGCTTTGTTATAGCAATCCCATAGACCAGGGTGTCCAAACTTTTTGCAAGGAGGGCCGGATGATTGGGTGAGGTGAAAATGTGGCGGGGGCTGACCATTCAGTCTGACATTCTTTGAACCATTAACATTAAATGCAAATGACCTGTTTTATGAAATACTGATCAAAGACTAACTGCACTATTGAAGGAAATGGTCTGTCTCTTTTGCTTATGAAATTTGTAAATTGGCAACTTGCCTAGTAAGCAAGAATATTAATAAGTGCAATCGCTCATAGATGCTCACGGTATGGAATCAGGCATGGTTATTTATTTATTTATTTATTTATTTATTTATTTATTTATTTATTTATTTATTTATTCAACTTATATGCTGCCCACCACCCAAAGGTCTCTGGACGGCTCACAGTCAAAACAATTAAAACAATTAAAACATTAAAATGCCAATAAATAATTAGAACAATAAGAACATTTAAGTACAAATACAATACAGTAAAAATTGCCATCAGGACCCACAATCTATGTTATATCAGGTAAAAAACTTTCGGAACATTTGTCTGGCGCCAAAATATTATCAATGTTGGCGCCAGGCGGGTCTCACTCGGGAGGGCGTTCCATAGCCTGGGGGCAGCTGCCAAAAAGCCCCTATGCCTGCAAGCCATCCCTTTCACTTCCTTGAGGGATAACTCTTTCAGGAGGGCCCACTGGCTGGATCTTAATTGCCAGGTAGGTTCATATGGAAGGAGGCAGTTCTTCAGGTATCTAGTCCCTAAGCCATTTAGGGCTTTATATGTCAAAACAAGCACTTCAGATTGGGCTCGAGCAACAACTGGTAACCAATGCAGGTTGTACGGAATCTGTGTGATGTGATTCCTGACAGCCTCTCCACTCACCAGCCACACAGCACGATTCTGAACCAGTTGCAATCGCAGGACCATCTTCAAAGGCTGCCCCACATACAGCGCATTGCAGTAATCAATACAGGATGTTACCAGTGCATGCGTAACTGTCATGAGACTCCGCTCATCCAGGTAGGGTCGCAGTTGGTATTTTTTCCTCAGCTGAAGAAAGGCACCTCTGGCCACCGAGTCCACCTGGGCTTCCAGAGTTAGACTGGGGTCCAGGAGCACCCCCAAGCCCCGGACCCTGTCCCTTAGGGAGAGTGTGACCCCGTCCAGGACAGGGAGATGGCCCTCTAACCTGTCTGGCAGAGGACCGACTAACAACACTCCCGTCTTGTCTGGATTAAGTTTCTATTTATTAACCCTCATCCAGTCCATTATCTAACCTCTCTTCTCCTAGGCAGCCACGTTCCACTCCTACCACCATACCTTCCCCTACCCAGCACAATTCCAATGGCTGCCCCCTCCATTGCCCTCCCTCCTTCCTGTTGCCTCAGTTCCATTGTGGGTCCTTATCTAATTATACCTGAGGGCAACAAACATCCACTCATTCTCCCCCATCATCATCTCCCTATCCCCTTCATACCCATGCTACAGTTGTATGCCAAAGGTGTGCCAAGATAGCAAAGCTTAGCTGAAGGTTGGCTAAAGTAGCTGGAACTAACATATTTTTGGATCCAGCACTGTCATATGATTGGGGGATCCAGGAAGTTGTAATCTACAAAGGCAATGTTTTCTGGCTCTGATCATACACTGACTTCTTTTTTCGCTCTCTTCTCCTGAAGAGCTTCCCTGCACTTCCATAGTTACAGCCCTCCTCCCACCAACTGTTTCGAAGGCTGCCATGCTTAGTTTTGAGATTTTTATCTTTGTGTCCCACTCTGTGAGCGCTGCTGAGGAGCATTAGAATGCTACAATTCTAAAATTTCCTGGTGGGATGTCGAGTTCATTATTGGGTTTTTATTCATTCTGATGCTTATGCACTGTGAGTTGCCTCGTGAAGGCTCTGGACTCTAAATTTATTTCCAGCAAATAAGTAAAAGGGCAGCTTCCTCACTCACTGACTCAGTTTCTTGGTGACGGCTCTGTCATTTGGGGTAAATGGAATCCATGTCTCAGACCATCAGAACTGCAGAACTGCCCAAGGAAAGAGCAGTATTTCCCAAACTCACAAAGCTATCACACATGTAGGATTAAATTAAATATTTCCCAAAGGATGAATCTCTTTCTCCCATGTGTAAATTTAGCCCTGGAATATTCTTAAAGTAGGGCAGGGAGTAGATGAGTTTTCAAGTTTCAACTCACAGAGCTGCCAGCTCCTTCACTTAGGCTGATACATCACGTCCACCTCATCACTGTTCGCAGTCCCACTTGGGACCAGTATGAAGTAATCTAACTGCACGTCCATTGTGGGATGAGGGGAGTTCGTCCTGACCACGCCCCCTGAACTGTAATCTAAGCGGGACAAGAGATTCCCCTCCCTGGCCTCGGGAATCTGCTCCTCATGCTTCTCATTCCGAGATGAGTGCCCGTGAGGTAAGGCTCGTCACGCAACGTGCCATTCTCCATCTAGTGACAGGAGTGTGAAATGCCATTCAGCAGTACATTCCCTATGGAGTCAGCAATGCAGTGCAGAGAGATTAAAAGACAAATGCCTCAGACTTAGCTCCGTGACACATTGAAGGCAAGGCTCTGGAGAATCGAAACATCAAAAAACGGAAGGTTGGGCCGAAAAATAAAAACGGAGAACAAAGGCATGGAAGTTCACATCTCATCATGGAACGAGGACATGCGGTAACAATCATGCTGGTATCATCCACCACGTCTATGCGTACACGGGAACAGGGACAGAATCGGAAGAAGACCACGTGACTGTAACCAACATCAACATGCAACAAGCTTCCTCCCAGGATGAGAATGGATATGAAGTAACTATCTTACTGACTGCCCTGAGTAACTGTGTCCATAACAACACACCAAACTACAAAAAAGTAATACGTATTGTGTTTCCTGGCAGACAATAATTTGATAGGAAAACTTTCATCTGTATGAATTCTGAAAGTCAAACTACAGTACTCTTGAAGGCTCAAGAGCCTAGGGTTGTTAAAACCTGGGTAACCTAACATTCCTGTGGTGTCACCGGTCCATTGTTTATTCATTACTTATCAGGCTGAAGCCATCAATCCCCACATGGAGAAGGAAATTTAATTTTCCCAATAACTGTGTCAATCAGGTCTTCTCTGTCTTGCCATCATCATTTAAAACAATTAATAAAAGAGTTGTTCATTGCCTTGACTCTCAGCAGCAGCAGTAGCAGCAGCAGCAACAACAACAACACACACTTAAGTCATTTACACAACAACTGCTCAAGCAGTATTGATTCATTTTATTTTATTTCATATTTAAACCACTTGGATAGACTAATGAATAAAAGGGGGATTATTAGAAGCACAATTAATAGCCCCATTGACTTCACAGGAGTCACTGCTGGTGGTGAGAATGAAAAATGTATCCTAAATACTTTGTTTTATCTGGAGGCTCCATGAAATGTTTGTATGCACTCAAGATATCTTATAGATTGCATGGTGCTGGGCAAATTCAGCAGTCATTCAGGAGTGATCATATTGATAGCTCTGGAGCGGTAGTATACCATGTGTCCACCAGAGTGTCAACAGGCGCGCCAACCATATCAGCTGGTAACCCCTGCAAGTAGAGATGGACATGACGAAAAAATGGTGGTTTGTTTTGTACTGCTTTTTGCTTCATTTTGTTTTGTTTTGTTTTTAATGGTTTTTTTCGGGGGGGGGATCATCTCTACCTACAAGGTATCCTGGAAACCAATAGGATCCAGTAGCCTGCGGGGGTGGACCACCTTAATGGGTCCTTGCTCCCCATGGGGAAGGGCACCGCTTTGAGGCTGCATTCTAACCACAACAAGGGGACTGATTCAAGTTCAGTCATAATTGGACCACCCTCCCTTTGTGAGAATGCCAGGTCTAGTGTATGGCCTGTCACTTGAGTTGGGCTGTTGGCAAACTGGGAGATGTCCAAGGAAGCCATGGATTCCAAGAACTCAAGAGCTGAGTCCATCACCTGAGCCTCCATAGGGATGTTGAGGCCACCCAGGAGAAGAACCTGGAAGGACTCATTAGCGCCCCTGAAACAAAGGCTACCAGGTTGACATGTGTAGGGCCTTTAGGCCTGAAATTTCCAACACAGAGAGCCTGATGACCTTGAAAGTGTCTTTATAAACAACGGCTACCCCAATCCCCGCTCTCCAGTCTACCCTCATGCTGGATGGAATAACTCGGGGGAAGTATTAATGATAAGGCTATTTCACCCTCAGAGCCCAAGCCGGGTCTTCCCCTTCATCCAGCTCCAGGCCATGGATGAGTTGAAATATATCTGAGGCCTTTAAGAGCATCAGGGACAGTGGAGAGGCAGCTGAACTGGTAACCTCAAGTCTGACGGTTGGGGACTTCAGATGTCTGACCCCCTCCCATTCTCCTGCTGGATATAAACAGCAGATTCAGCAGAGTAACTAGAGTTGGGACTAACCATTTTAATTTGTGCTCCTGTTTTATTGTGGTGGGGGAGGGGGGAATCTAACATGGAGGAGCCTGTCTTAAGATAAATAAACAAAATGTAATACTGTTCTTCTTGTCAGTCTTATTGAAGAAAGAGATTAGACTCTGCACAGATATAGGATGGGGAACACTTGGCTAGAGAATAGTACCTGTGAAAGGGATCTGGGAGTCTTGGTGGACCACAAATTGAACATGAGTCAGCAGTGTGATGCGGCGGCCAGGAAAGCCAATGCGATTCTTGGTTGCATCAACAGAACCATTGTGTCTAGATCAAGGGAGGTGATAGTACCACTCTATTCTGCTCTGGTCAGACCCCACCTGGAGTATTGTGTCCAGTTCTGTGTGCCTCAATTTAAAAAGGATGTTGACAACCTCGAGCGGGTGCAGAGGAGGGCGACCAGGATGGTCGAGAATCTGGAGGAAATGTCTTATGAGGAACGGCTCAGGGAAATGGGAATGTTTAGCCTTTCAAAAAGGAGGCTGAGAGGGGATATGATAGCTATGTTTAAATATTTGAAAGGATGTCATATTGAAGAGGGAACAGGTTTGTTTTCCATGGCTTCAGAGACTAGGACTCGGGGTAATGGTTTCAAACTACAGGAAAAGAGATTCCATTTGAACATTAGGAAGAACTTCATGACAGTTAGAGCTATTCGACAGTGGAATATGCTGCCGCGGAGGGTGGTGGAGTCTCCTTCTTTGGAGGTTTTTAAGCAGAGGCTGGATGACCATCTGTCGGAAATATTGTGATGGGGTTCCTGCATGGCAGGGGGTTGGACTAGATGGCCCTTGAGGTCTCTTCCAACTCTATTATTCTATGATTCTATGATTCTATGATTCTATGACTCCTTCCTTCTTTACATGCAGAATCCTTTTCCTCACTTTTTTCATCAGAGAAAACAGCAATGTTACCTTCATATGATCTCCCTTGATCAAAAAAATATTTTCTTTTGACCTTTTCTTTCCTTTTGTCAGAGCACACTCAGCACGGCTATAAATCTTCAGGTGGCTTGTCACGTTTCTTGAGAAACAAAATGACTCCAATCTATTTTCTCAAGCTGTACCATATTATTAAATTGTGACAGTGTTTTTTTCCTGGTTAAAAATGAAATAAAAATGTTTTGAGAAACGCATGTGTGTTGGTAGAATGCATTTTACAAACTTTCTCCAGCAGCAGAGTTATTACAGAAAACAGAAAACATGCAATGTACAACTGTCAAAATAAAAAATATTTAACACAAATGATTCTCCATCATCCTCCCAATTTGGTTATAAGATTTTTTTAAAAGCTAAATGTATGCTTTAAAAAAAACATGCAGTAGTTTCACAGTCTGTTGCCTCATTGTCTGACTGTGATGTATAAAATGGAGGTAATGCACAGTCTACACAGGCAGGGTAGCAATGGGAAAGTACATACAAACACATGCCCAGGGTCCAGACTAGCCTAAGTAGCTTTCATAATACAGTAATACCTCATAAGACAAATGCCCCTTAAGCCCAAAAAATGGTAAGGAATGAATTGTCTGGGAGTAAGAAAACCTCGTAAGATGAATTTTCCTATAGGATGCTTCTCAAGACGAATTCAATGCATTCCTATGGAAAACCTGATTAAACTGTGTTTCATAGGATGAATTTTTCATAGGACGAATTGACCCACACAACGAATAAAATTCAGCTTAAGGGGTACCACTGTAATGTAACAATCTCTTCCTTTTAAGCAATGCTTAGTGGAAGCAAAGAGGATAAGGTCAAGGTTTCAAAAAGTTACTTTTCAAAAGTTACTTTTATTACTACCCATTACTCTCATTACTACCTATCTAACCCAGTCAATGAAGACTTTGAGAGTTATAGACCACCAAAAATAATTTTTTCAAAACTCTTTTTTTTATTTCTTAGCAAAGATGATAACATTTCTTTTCAGAAATACACCAATGTATTGGAAGTTAGGGTGATCCTTTTCAGGGTTTTCTAGGTATAGAAATGTCTGTGAAGATTCTCAGTCCTCCAGGTGAGGTTATCTGGAAGTTGAGTCATGGCAACTGGACATTTTTTCTCGAGAGACCGAAATGTTTTGTTATGCATCCAAGCAGCTTTGTGACAAAGCTGCTTGGATGAGTAGCGAAACAGTTTGCTCTCTCAAGAAAAGAAGTACAATTACCATGAGTCAGCTTCTAGAGGCATAGAAATGGTTCCCTAATCTCTTCTCCTGTCACTGCCCAGAGATTGTGCAGGTGGCCCGAGATGACACAGGCTGACTCTTCTCCTGGGTTGCCTTGTTTACAGGAATATCAATACAACTTCAGCTAATTGATCCGAATCCATGTGAACCCAGCTTCTTGGTTTTCAGATGGAATTTAGATGAAATAAAAGGAGGGCCACCACAGTGTTGTCTTGATGTCTTGGAAACAGGCAGATGGAGGGGTCCATGAGGATGTGGTTTTCTGCTGGGAGATAAGACTCGAGCAGGGCCATTTTACTTTACAACGATCAAAAGCACGTGATTCTGAGAAAATTAGTATAGTATCCATTTGCTGGAACCTACAAGATTATTTAGCCTAAACCAGATGTGACCTTCTTAGGTGGTTACTTCACATCCCGTTCGTTCCTCCTTCCTGTCCAGCTTGGGACTGGTACAAAAAAAACCTTACTTCACATCCATAGCGTGACAGCAAAAAGTTTTCTCAAAAAGGACATTCAGGGTTGACCCTGTCATAGGGCAGGCTAAGACATTTCCTACCCTCCCTGATATCTGACATATGGAAAGAGTTCCACTGTTTGTCTAATGGTAGATGCCTGCATTGTCACAAAATTGTTATTAACTTCACAATACAGTAGGACCCCCCGTATCCACTGATTCATTATCCACTGATTCAGTTATCCACGGTTGGCAGAGGAAAAAATTAATAATTCAGCATTCACAAAGCAAGCTATTGTCACAAACAGCAGCTGCAAAGCAAGCTATTGTCACAAATAGCATCTGTAAAGCAAGCTGTCAGGAAACAGCAGCTTGGAGGTAGGTGGGCAGGTGTTCTCTCTTATCCACGGTTTTCATTATCCACGGAAAGGCCTGGAACCAATCCCCAGCGGATACTGGGGTCCTACTGTAATTCGATGTACTAGATGTCAGGCTGCCCCCTTTGAATCTAGGAGCTTAGACATGCAAAGGGCTCTAGCTTAGGGCATTTAATGGGTCTGGGGTAGCTACCAAGTTTATGGAGGATAGAGGTCCACCAAACCTTAAGTGCAGAGATTACCATGGTAATAAGTCTGAATCTAGTCAAGTGTTTCATGTTCCACTCCGAATCTTGGATTGTTCCACATTTTCGGCAAGGCCAGTAAGATGAGGGAGGCACTCAGATGCTGCCCAACAACCCATTGAGATGGTGGCATCTGCTGTTCCACACATTTTTGCTTTGCCTCAAACTTGTCTATTTAGCAGCAAATATTTTTATTTATTTATTTTTATTTATTATTGGATTTCTATCCCGCCCATCTTCCCGGTCCCTCTGAAGCCTCCATTATCTTCTGAAATAGCATCCTCTCAGAGCTCAGGGAAGTGAGGTTTTGTAGAGCTTTTAAAACGACAATAGATATGCCAGGCACCCTAAAAGGATATGCCCCAGGAATGTGTACTGGTTCTATGTGCACACATAGCAACAAGGCATTCCAAGACATGTTGTTTCCAGGTAGAGCAGGGCTCTCCTAGTAATATGATTTTTTTATTGCAAGGAATGAGGTGAGTGGCTTAGAGGCTTTGCTTTCTCTTGTCCCAAACTTAGCTCAGTTTTGGTCCTGTGTTCCTGGACTAGTGGAAGCAAGACACTCATTGGGCCTTTACTTCGGAGAGCAGCATGCCCTGAGCTGGTGCTGTAAAGAGCAGCTTCTCTGGGATGAAACATAATCCTGTATTAGAATTCCAGGGAGGGTTGAAACAAAGGGCCTTTTTACACGACCCCTAAGATCCGCTGGCCACTTAAATTTGGACCAGAGATCTTAGGGGTTCGTCGCTCTTCCTCTGTCCCCACCCCCCTCCGCACTTCCTGGTTGCTGGCTGCGTGAGGGAGGGAGAAAAAAGAAAGAAAAGAATGCTGGTTTACCTCCGTTCTGTTCCCGGCGGCATTCAGATCTCTTAAAGGGGCGGGGCGGCAGAAAAACAACAAACAGAAGCCAGGAGAGCCCCGCACTCACTATCCTTACACCGGATCAAATATTTGTCACATCCAAAAAGCAGGTACCTGAAAGCTGCGCTGGGACGCGCTAAAGTGGGCGGGGTCGCACTTAATTTCCTGTTAACTCCGGAGCTGGTGGGTAAACATTTTTAAGCTCCGGAGCTGGGAGCCATTTGCAGCGGAGCTTAGGGGTCGTGTATAAACGCCCAAAGATGGTTTCCATAAGGTATGTAGAGAGGATGGAGCCCATGAGAAAAGGGAACGGGAGGGAAGCAATAAAGGATGAGGACTTTTCATACCAACAGGACATGTGCCAATGGTATGGGTCTATAAGAGAACTACCTTCTCCTGTCTCATTTCAGAGCCCTGCCAAGATTACAGTTGTCCCCCACCCTTTTGCGGTCCATATACTGCGGTCCCGGTATATCGTGGGTCCGCAGTATATGAACACCCCCCCCCTCGGGATAAGGAGGAAAGGCCTATCCAGGCCCATTGGAGGCCCCCAAAGTGCTTCTCCACAAACCGGAAGTGACTTCCAGTAAACCGGAAGTGACCTCCAGATCACTAGAAAGCACTTTGGGGGCCTCTGGGAGACTGGAAAGCCCCTTGCAGGCCCATTTGGGGCAGCACCAGGCCTGGGATAAACACAAGAGCCCCCAGAGAGCCCTCCCAGTCCCGACCAGACCCAGCATTCACATATTGCGGATTTTCAATTATTGTGGGTCGGGTCGGTTCCCTAACCCCTGCAATAGGTGGGGGTTTACTGTATTATCACAGCTGAGCAGAACTGGTCTTGAAGCTATGATCTGCTGGCAGAACAATGAAAAGGGGAAAAGAGGAGACGGGAGAAACTGAGCCGTGCCTGAGTCAAACCTTTTCTGTCCCAGCCATGAAGCAAGCACAAAGCTAGCCAAGGCAACAGTATATAATTCCCAGTGTCCAGAGGTTAGTGGGCATTTAAATTCAGCACAGCTTTAGCTGGTATATGGATAGATCCAGCTGCCCATTGGCCATTTGGCTCAGTGAGGACTGAATGTTAAAGGGAACAAAAGCTTTCAGGGGAAGAGATGGAAGGGGGGAAATGCAAAACATATGCTCCACAAGTGTATGGGGTTCAGCCCTTCACAGATCCCACACAAGCTCTCAATTTAATTTGTAAATTGAAAAGTACCAGACTGTCCCGGCAAACCTTGCTCCTGGAGAAAGGGTGGTGGAGTCTCCTTCTTTGGAGGTTTTTAAGCAGAGGCTGGATGGCCATCTGTCGGAAATATTGTGAAGGGGTTCCTGCATGGCAGGGGGTTGGACTGGATGGCCCTTGAAGTCTCTTCCAACTCTATGATTCTATGATTCTATGATTCTATGACTGCAAGCAAGCTATTATCCTTCCACCCTGAACATGCCTCTGTTCATTCTTGTGTCAACTAATGCTTCTTGTTTTCTAGAGCTGATAGGGCAGCCAAACCTGTCCTGCAATGTCAGGTGGGAAGGAACTGCCCCTCTCCACTGCCTGGCCTTGGAGAAGAAATGACCCCCCCCCCAAGGTAGCACTTCCACACTTTATGCATATGCCATATGTGAAAAAAGAAGTACAGTAGACAGCACGGGGCTCTAGTGCAGTGGTTCTCAACCTGCGGGTCCCCAGATGTTCCTGGACTGCAACTCCCAGAAATCCTGGCCAGCTCAGGTAGTGATGACTTCTGGGAGTTGCAGTCCAGGAACATCTGGGGACCCACAGGTTGAGAACCACTGCTCTAGTGCGAGGTGACCCCTGCCCCTTGCCCTGCCCCCATTCCCACTCCAGCTCCTAAGGGTCATCTTGGAGCCAGGGCAGAAATAGGGGCCTACAGAAACATTGCCTGAAACTGTACCACAAGAAAGAGCTCTGAATATTCTCCATCCCTAGTATCCCTTGACCCTCACAATATCCCTCCCGGTCTGCTCCAGGGACAACTGGGTGGGTAGGCCCACAGCCACAGGCTTCCTCTTATGCCAGCCCCAGACGGGTAGGGAAGTGGCACATGGTGGCAGGTTGAAGAGTGGCCGTACCCTTGGAGGTGTGGCAGCCGTGGTGGCGACAACAGCCTCATTCTGGCCACCCCTCTGCTCCTCATCGCCTGAGACAACCGCTTCAATGTGGCTGATGGGCACCGCAGGCCTTGGTGCTAATGTTCAGATTAAAAACTAGGGTGAAGTCTTTTGTTGCCCAGTCTTCCACATACCACTTAGAAGTAAGTCCCATTGAATCCAATAGGTCTTACTCTTAGTTTACTGGGTATATACTATATAAATAGTATACAGTGGTACCTCGACTTACGAATTTAATCCGTTCTGCTCTTAAGTTGAACTACTCTTAAGTCGGGGTACCTATCTAAAAAAAATTAAAAAAATAAAAAATAAAAAATGACAAAAAACAATGTAAGTCGAGCAGACCATATCTAAAATTTGTAAGGCAGCAGTTAAAATGCCAACAGTTTTCTCCTCTTAAGTCAAATTGCTCTTAAGCCGAGCTGGTCTTAAGTCAGGGTACCACTGTATACAGTAACCATAAACTTCTGTATAGGTCTCTCTACACTGCAAATGGTAGTATTTACCATTGGTTTTAATATTGGATATTAAATGTGACCAGATTTCTATAGAATTATTTTATCTCACATATTTTAAACATGCTTTAAACAGCAGCTCCTTATTCTTTTACAATAAGTAGAAACACTGGCTGAGGTGGAAGCACCTGGCCAGGCTTCATGGGGCAAAGCCCACCTAGCATTGCCAGCTGGTCGTGTTTCACCAACCAGCTTCTTCACAGTGGCTGGGGACCCCTTCTGCAAGGAGATCTGGAATGCCTTCTAGGACTGCAATGACATAGGAGAGAAATGTACTGTCAGAACCCTGACCCTTTGGATTTTGGCATATTTTCTCTCCCAGCTTGATAGCTCAGTAGTTTAAGTGGGAGCCAGAGGTTAGAAGTTCAACTTTCCTCTCTGCCTCCTTCACAGGTGCTGAGTGTAAGGAGGAGGAGGAGGAGGAGGAGGAGGAGGAGGAGGAGGAGAAGAAGAAGAAGAAGAAGAAGAAGAAGAAGAAGAAGAAGAAGAAGAAGAAGAAGAAGAAGAAGAAGAAGAAGAAGAAGAAGAAGAAGAAGAAGAACTTAGTCTGTGGAACTCCCTGTCACAAGATGTGGTGATGGCATCTAGCCTGGATGCCTTCAAAAGGGGATTGGACAGATTCCTGGAGGAAAGCCCATCACAGGTTACAAAGCATGATGGAGCTGGTGGGGCCACTGTGAGATACAGGAAGCTGGAATAGATGGGCCTTTGGCCTAATCCAGCATGGCTCCTCTTATGTTCTTATATTCTGATGTGAAGAAGAAGAAGAAGAAGAAAAAGAAAAAGAAGAAAAAGAAAGAAAGAAAGAAAGAAAGAAAGAAAGAAAGAAAGAAAGAAAGAAAGAAAGAAAGAAAGAAAAGATCCTCCCCTGTTATCAGAAATTTTGACAAAGATATGAGTAGTACTTTTCATTCCTTGGCAAATGTTCTGTGCATAGCCACCTCGTGAGATGACTCCAGGAACAACCTGAACCACTGAGAAATGGCTGCTAACATTCTCACGGGGCTGATGCATAGGGGTTGAACAATCTAGTTCCTTGAACAGAAAAGGTCCGAGTTCTGAAACCAATATACACAGTGAACCCAATTGCTCTCCAGGGGAGTAACCTGCAGTCAGCTCCCTTCTGAAAGGTCTTATTTAAATGACTCCAAACGTCACCTTGAAAATAGCCCCATCGTGCTCAAAATTTATATACTAATTATATGCTTCTGCAAACTGTGAAGACTGCCAGTCGTTTTAATGCTCTAGCATGCATTATTAACAAAGCCCTAGTTCTCTAGGCTGCACCTCAGAGATACAGAATCTTGTTAGGGGATTTTTCTTTTTTTCTTTTTTTAAAAGAAAACTCCTTTACTCCATCCTTTCACTGACACATTCACATCAAGGAAAGCATAGTGGAAATATCAACAATAAATGGCATTTCCAGTAATGAAGGAGTAAACCTGGATATCCACAGGCCCGTTTCCTTGGCAACTGAATGGCACAATCGGAATTTCTCAACTGTAGCACCATTAGAGAGGCATTTTTTTCCAGGAGGAGGAGGAGCAGAAGGAGAAGAAATAAGGTTGGTGTATATGTGCCTATGTAGGTGCTTCCACCGACTAATAAAAAGAAAGTGAGGCAGTGACAGGAGGGGGAGGGAAACGGTGTCAGGCAGGGGTTTTCCTCACATATATAGCCTCAAGGAAGCAAACTGGGACAAGATGAAGCACACAA
This sequence comes from Phrynocephalus vlangalii, assembly GCA_037367305.1. Classification (NCBI taxonomy): domain Eukaryota; kingdom Metazoa; phylum Chordata; class Lepidosauria; order Squamata; family Agamidae; genus Phrynocephalus; species Phrynocephalus vlangalii. The sequence goes on along the minus strand of JAWVWN010006197.1, from coordinate 10,507 downwards.
AAGCTGCCCTCATAAACCTCCTGATTGCAATCTGCTCTTTAGAGCCCTATCGCACTTAGGTTTCGAATCGCCTTTTGCTTAAAGTCAAATCACCTTAAAAATCACCTACCGCATTTCCAATCGCTTTTTCTGCAGAGCCCCCTTTGCCACACCCCGTTTTGGCCGCTTTCTTGCGTGTTTTTTTAAACCGATTTCTAGACCACTTTTTAAAGCGATTTGGCTGAAACTGTGGACACCATGCACCATTTTTTTTCCGGGTTTCTCCCTCTGTATGCTTTATCCTGCCATTGGAAAAGCGGGAAATTAACTACATTACTTAGAATGGAAGAACAATGGTATGACGTTACCCTGAAAAATTATATTCCGAAATAGAAGCAGATGATGGGGAAATGATGGACAAAATCAGAACAAAAAGTGGTTTAGCAAGTGCGGAATGCTGAATAGCTTCAGTGACCACATGGCCGGGGAAGGGCAGAAAGCGATTCAAAACAAAAAGCTTGAAGTGCGGTAGCATTCTTTTAAGTTCTGAGACTGAGGGCGTTTATACACGACCCCTAAACTCCGGGGCAAATGGCTCCCAGCTCCGGAGCTTAAAAATGTTTACCCACCAGCTCCGGAGTTAACAGGAAATTAAGTGCGACCACGCCCACCTAAGCGCGTCCCAGCGCAGCTTTCAGGTACCTGCTCTTTGGAGGTGAAAATTATTTGATCCGGTGTAACGATAGTGAGTGCGGGGCTCTCCTTGCTTCTGTTTGTTGTTTTTTGACTCCTGCCCCTTTAAGAGCTACTTTTACAGAGATGAGAGGCAGAACGAGGTGAGGGGCATGCTTTTCTTTCTCTTTTTCTCCCTCCCCTCACGCAGCCAGCAGCCAGGAAGTGCGGAGGGGGTGGGGACACAGGAAGAGCAACGAACCCCTAAGATCTCTGGTCCGAATTTAAGTGGCCAGCGGATTTTAGGGGTCGTGTAAAAAGGCCCTTAGAAGATGTCTGATGCAGGAAGAAGCGCAAGTGAAAGAAGCCACTTCCCTCTCTTTGGCAAGAATTTCAATGGCAAGGTGCAAATAACTTCCCCGAGAAAACATGGGTAGGATGACAACGCAGGTGGACTGCAACTATCATTTGGTTTGTTTGAGCCTTCTATGCTCTTTCCTAATATTGTGTAGCTAGCTGGATAACTCAGTGGTTTAGGTCTCTGGCTGTGGAGACAGAGAGTTGGGAATGGAGATGGGCACCTCATGAAAAACGACACACTGTTTTGTCATTTTGTAAGCTTTCGAAACATTACAAAACGAAACAGGACACAGCGTTTTGTTACAAGATGAAATGAAATGCTTCTTTTCCCCTTTGAAAATGAAACATTTCATTACTCTGTAAAATGGCTCCAATGTAAAAAGCTACCCACGAAATTGGGTGCCTCTAGGACCTAGGGGAGCCATTTTATAGGGCAGGGCTGTCTAACTTTGAACAGGCTGAGGTCTACTTTTTCTGGCTCAAAGTGCCTGAGGGCTACTACACTAAAACCTCTACTTACGAATTTTATCCATTCAGAGCAAGAAGGGTGGGAGGAAGGAATTCTCCAGGGGAGAAGAAGAGGGTAGACATCACCACGCAAAGGAGGTGGATACACCTGCGCCCCTGCCTCTCACTGTCTCCTCCCCTCCCTCTGCTCCACACTAGTGACTCCGCTGGTCATGAGACAGTGGCATGCCAATCATCTGGCCTGGAGGGGGAGCAGGGGACTTTGTCACGGCCCTTGAGCTGCCCCACTCGGCTGAGACAGTGGGCTGGCAGACCCAGAACTTTGCTGGAGCAGTGATGGTCCTTGGCGTGGGGGAGGGAGTGGGGGAGAACTTATCCCCTCACTTTTTAAATTGATGGCTGGCGGGCTACTTTTGAATCCTTTGCGGGCTACTGGTAGCCCACAGTCTACCTGTTGGGCAGGCCTGTTATAGGGTAACAAATCATGTTATTTTGTTTCCTTTCATTACAATTTATTTTACAAAAATTCATTTAAAAACAAAACAAACTGAACCGCTAGTAGAAACAAAACAAAACAAAACTCTGTTTTTCTCTTCCAGGCCCATCCCTAGTTGGGATTATGACTCCCCAGTAGAGATGGGCACGACCAGGAAAAATTACGTTTCGAGTTGTCATGTGTTGGAGCCGGCCCGTTTCGGCTCGTTTCCGTTTTTCATGAAATTTTTCAAAAATTTGTTGTTTCGTTTGTCGTTTTTTCGTCTGTCGTTAGTACTGGTTTTGGGGGGGGAGCGGGCTCCTGGAGGCACCTCTCTGGGGTGGGTGCCTCCTCTGGCCCGCCATGAAGGGAAAGTGGGCTCCTGGAGGCACCTCTCTGGGGTGGGTGCCTCCTCTGGCCCGCTACAAAATGGCATGCATAGCCAATTGGATATGCATACCAAGTTGCAGTAGCAGGCAGAGGCACCTCTCTTTCGGGTGCCTCTGTGACAGCCTGCCGGCATACGGTGCACTTAGGCTGGGGAACAAAGTGAGAGAGGACCCCTACGGGTGCCCTGTGACTCACTAAGAAGGGAAGTGTACTTGCTGTAATGTAATGCGAGTACACAGATCTGACTTACTGGTTAGGGGTAAGCGCAAGAGCTAGGCTTAGGGTTACGGGTAAGGTTAGGGTGAGTTACTGGGGTGCACCTCTGGGTGCCTCTCTGACCCACTAAGAAGGACAGTGTACTGGCGTATGGGTTAGGGTTCGGGTTCAGGTTCGGGTTCGGATTCGGGCTAGGGTTAGTGGGCTTTTTATGCCTGACTGGCACATCCCAGAACTCTCGGTCAAAACCTGGCCAAGTGGCCATGCAATTGGTGGAATGGCTCCAAAAATTTGCATGGTCCACTCCCATGGCCAGCCCATCATTGCACAGGTGTAAAAAAATAAAAATAAAAATAACATAAAATAAAATCAATGGAGACGTTTTGTTGCAAGAAAAACCCACTGCTGCTACTGTAAAAATTCAGGCAGTTTTAAAATAGCTATTTTCACATGTTTCTGTTGTGCTTTGGTGTGTTTTTGGACCACGATTTCAAAATAAATATTGCGGTCGCCCCATTTTGGATCCCCCGCCCGCACCGTATGGCATGGCGAGTTGGCGAGACGACGAGGATGCCCCCCACCAGAGCAGCCCAGGACAGAAGAGGGGGGGAGGCCGGGGACCCCCCCCCCCAGAAACCACCCCTCTGGTAGGTGCCCTCACTCAGGCAGGCATATTTTCACCTGCTTTTTTGGCCGGGAATCGGGTTTTTTTAATTTTTAAAACTTTTTTTCTGTGCCACGCCGCTTGTGAGTTGGTGAGACGACGAGGATGCGCAGCACAGGAGAGGAGGGGGGGAGGCCGGGGGACCCCCCCCCGAAACCACCCCTCTGGTAGGTGCCCTCAGTCAGGCATATTTTCGCCTGCTTTTTTGGCCAGGAATCGGGTTTTTTTATTTTTAAATCTTTTTTTCTGTGCCGCTTGGCATCGCGCGATCGCTGCAATGCCGCCAGGAACGACCATGACAAATCAAACCCAATTTTTCTTTAGTCGGTTCGAGTTTGAGTTCTGGCGGAGTAATTGTCGTTCTTCGTTTCGTTACGTAATGGAAACGAGGAACGGAAATGGAAACGAGGATTTTGCCGAGTCGTGCCCATCTCTACTCTCCAGTGTGTGTTGCCAAAGGGGCAGCCTGTGTGACCTTCAGGAAGCTACACAGTCCCAGGATGTGCCCTCAGAAAAAAGGGAATCATTGGCCCCTTTCTGAATACCTTCTACCAGGAAAACACTGGAAAGGCTCCCTGTAAGTCACAATCGAACGCAATGCTAATCTCGCTTCCTTGGCAGCAGGTGAGACATACTGTCTATGTCGCTAGGAAGTTCTCTGTCTTCTCTTTGGGATGTCATTGGCTAAAGGGCGTTTGGTAAGCTTTTGCTATTTCAGCCTCAGTCCATATCACTCAAATTTGCAGTGTGACGAGAATAATACAGATAGACAAGAATACAGGCCTTTTCTGAAGGCCACTGAAACACTTTAAAGTCTGGGAATGCTGTTTGCATTCCCTCATAAATGTCAAGTGTACCTGACAGGCTGAAGTGATACCAGAGACCATGTAGATGATGGTGATTTGTTTTGAAAGGTTTCAATTTTTTAGAATCAAAACCTTGCCACCCAAAGGAAACATTAGATAATATATTGAATGAATTAGCTTACATAGACTGCTACCGTACTTTAGATTTGAAATGCCTTTTCCTTAAAGACAAATCACCTTAAAAATCATTATCCACTTTTCAAATCGCTTTTTCTGAAGAGCCCTCTTGGCCACGCCCATTTTTTGACCGCTGTGTCGGTTTTTCTTGCGACGACCACTGGGGGTGGTATTTTTTTAAAATCGTTTCCTGCACCCCCTTTTACAGTGATTCAGTTGTATTTGCGGACATATTACATCGACTTTTTTCGGTTTCCCCCGTTTCTGCCATTTCCCTGTCGTAGTTTAAAGCGGTTCAGCCAAGTGCGAATGGGGAAGACGATTACTAAGCAACCACTGAAATGCGGACTGCCAAACCGCTGTAGCGACCACGTGGCCACGGGAGGAGATAAAGTGATGCAAAATAAAAAGCGGCTGCTCAAGGAAGTGCAGTAGCGGCCGGGAAAAAAAGAGTGCCTCACCATCCCTCATTCCTCTCTGCTTTTCAGGCTGGTGGTTTTTATGCTCCGCTTTCAAACATACTGTAATTTGTTTTTCCTACGCCATACCAGATTCCTAATGGACATCAAAGGAGTTATTCTGAGACTGTCCACATCAGTGCAAAGCCTTCGTTTCAACACAAATAGAAGTGGTTAAGTATAGTGTATCAAGTGGAAACGCACTTGGGTTTTTGGTATCTTGCCAGTTCTTTCCTCACATCATTTTTCTTGTCACCATATTAAAACCCAAAATACTTTTTCCCCTGGAACAACTTAGAAAAGGTGACATGTTGTTGTCACTGAAGCAGTAGCAGTCAGTTTTTTTTTGTTTTTGTTTTTGCTTTCTCCATCGGAATGTGTACTGTACATCCTTCTTTGCACCGAAGGAAAGTAAATATGTATAAATAGACACACTGGAAGTTTGGTTTTTTCCTCCCCTATTGCCAGTTGCCTTACATCAGGTAGTAATGTACATGCAGTCTCGCTGTTGTTAATGCCTGTTGCTCCAGAGGACGGCATACTTAGGGTGCTTTTACACGATTCCTAAGATCCGCTGGCAACTTAAATTCGGACCAGTGATCTTGGGGGTTTGTCGCTCTTCCTGTGTTCTCAACCCCCCGCACTCCCTTGCTCCTGTCTGCGTGACGGGAGGGGAGGAAAAGGGAGAAAAAATGCAGGCTCACCTCCGCTCTGCTGTCGGGAGCTGCTCCGGGAAGCATTCCAGTCTCTTAAAGGGGCGGGGGGGGACCAAACAAACACAAGGCGAGGAGAGCCCGGCACTCACTGCTTTGCAATCCGGATCAGAAATTTTTCACCTTCGGAGACCAGGTATTTGGAAAATGAGCTGGGACGCGCTTAGGTGGGCGTGGTCGTACTTAATTTTTTTAAAAGTCTGGAGCTGGTGCGAAAACAGTTTTAGGTTCCGGATCTGGGAGCCCTTTGCCTCGGATTTTAGGGGTCGTGTAAAAGCACCCTATATTTTTGGAATGCTCTCACATGCTTCTTCTCACAGTGGGGGGAGGACAGTTAAATCAGCAGTGGGTTTTAATTTGAACTTTGCTAGAACTATTCATGGTGCCGAGCCTATTTTGAAGATAATGTTCAGTGCTTTGAGGAGCTTTCTGTCAAGTTAGTAACTTAGGCCAAGCTCTGGAGTGGATTCACTGCCCCTGTGAAATGCGAGTCAGCAGCCTCCTTATAAAAGAAAGAGGTGTACAATGTAATAGGCATAACTAAAATTGTCCCAAGTAGACTTGGGAGAGCCATGGCCAGTGTGATGTCATGGTAGGAATTTTGGACTGGAACCTAGGAGATCTGGATTCTAGTCCCAACTGAGTCATGAAATCCATTGCATAACCTTGAGCCAGTCACCTTCTTATGGCATGGTCCACCTCACAGAGTGGTTACAAAGATAGAGAAGAGATAAACACCTTGAGATGATGCAGGTGGAAGGCAGCCATGAAAATTTGGAATATCCTCAACTCAATCTAATGTTTCTCAAGATTCCTGAGGGAGAAAGAACGAACAACAGCTAGGGAAGGACCTGGGAAGTACATCGTAATTCTGAAAGACTGAGGAAAGCTCCTAGAGCCCCCATTTTGGGGAGCTGTCATAGAAGAATAACTTTTTTGAGCTCTATATGTGTTTGAGGCTAAATGTATGCAGTACATATGTGAAGCAATTATTACTTTGAGGGCTGTGGTTAATCCCACGCTCCCACAGCACAGATACTAATCACAGCTTAATCGGGACCAAAACTTGGACCTACGAATTTTTGTTTTTCATATGAGAATTGGAGAACCTTGCGAAAGGAATGACCTCAGACCAGGCAAGAGTAGAGGAATGTCTCTTCTGCTGCACCCTCAGCTTATAAAAAGCATTTGGTTATTAGGCAGCAAAATTTAAAAATCAGAGACCATAGATTCTAAGTACAAGATATCGAATAATATAAATTATTCATACGACCTAGACTCTTGCCTCGTTGAGATGTTAGAAAGCACATTGCAATTCTGAAATATTGAGAAAACGTGTTAGAAATAATAGGCTGCCCTCTGTTTCCAGTCACCTTATGCATGAGTGCTGGCTGTAGTGATGTGGCAGGAGATAAAGTTCAATCTGTACAGTCTATCCTCAGAGAATCTCAGCTTTCTAGCCACGCTGCAAGTACAGAGAGAGCAAAACAATTCCAGCTTGGAAGTGATATAATGCAGAGGCATCTGCTATAGCAGATTCGTCTAGGTACAGTGGACCCTCGTATAACAAACGGTCTGTATAACATAAAATCTGTACAACATAAAAAATTATGGAGATAGGGGAAATTTGCTTAACCGAATTGCCTATGGGGCGAATCCGTACAACATAAAAATGGTCATGATTAGGGATTACTCTTACGGGATCTTGAGGTTTTAATTGGCATACTGTATTTGGGATACTTGTTTTGGTGTAGTGTTTCTGTTTTTCAGAAATGAAGCCTTCTTTATCATACACAGAATTCGAAACTATTTTCAGTGGGATGAGAGGGAATTGAAAAGCAATAAAATAAAATAAAATAAATGCAGACTTCAACATTTCTTTTCACAACAGTGAATGTGTGGGTGCACAGATCTCTCAGCACATATGAGTTGTGTAGCTTATAATTTACATTTTTACCTTTGCTTTGAACATGCACTTTGGTGAAGTTGAATATTTATTTTATTTTATTTATTTTATTTATTTATTTTGAATACTTTACCCTACATTTCTCCTTGGAAAAGGACCCAAAGTGGCTTACCATAATGAGGGACAATATATAGCCCAGAACATTTAAGACATATTCAAGATTAAAAAAAGGGAATTAGAAGAGGCATCTTAGAATATTAAAAGGTAACATTAAAGGTACAAAGAGCACGCCAAAAGAAAAAATCCATTATGAGGGGTGGAAAGTAAACATGGAAACACTAGTGTTCTTATGAAATCAGTCAATGCAATCATGTATGGTAATCCATATAAAAGTCACATAGAAGTAGTCCCTCATTTGCAGAAAACTTGTCTGAAGAGGAAGATCTTTGCCTGCTTCCAGAAACACAGCAGAGATGGTGCCATCCTAGCCTCCAGTGGGAGGGAGTCCCAAAATCTGGGAGAAGCAACAGGGGAAGGCCCTTTCATGTGTTCTTCTGAGACGTACCTGTGAGGATGGTGGGATGGAGAGAAAGGCCTCTCCTGATGACCTTAACACCTGAGTAGGTTCATACTGTGAGATCTGATCTTTGAGGTAGCTAGGACCCAGGCAGTTTTGTGCTTTGTAGATTAAGGTCAGCACCTTGAATTGTGCCTGGTAGGTGACTGGCAGCCAGTGGAGCTGCTTTAGTAGGGGCAGGGCCGGTGCTAGTTTTTTTTTTTTTGCGCCCTAGGTGAGAGGTGGGGGTGGGGTGGGGCGTGGGGTGTGGGCGGGTCAGGAGAGGGGTGGGGTCGGGTCAGGTCGGGGGTGAGCAGGGTGGTGGCAGGGCAGCAGTGGAGGGTGGGGGTGGGCGGGCAGCAGTGAGGGGTGGGGTGGTGGGCAGGGGGGGCGGGGGGCAGGGGGGGTAGGTGGCGGGGCAAGGGGTGGCAGGGTGGGGTGCAGGGCGGCAGCAGATGGCAGGGGATGGCGGTGGGCGCAGGGATGGGTGCGGGGGCAGCTGCGGGCAGCGATGGGCGGACGGCAACTGGCGGCTGGCAGGCGGGGGGACGTAAGGCGGTGGCCAGTGTTGGGGCAGGGGGGTGGCAGGCTGTTCAGTGCCCTCTCTCCATTTTGGCACCCTAGGCAACTGCCTAGTTCGCCTTAATGGAAGTGCCGGCCCTGAGTAGGGGTGTAATGTGATCTCTGTTCTCCATCCCAGGCAGCAATCTGGCAGCTGCATTTTGTATCTGTTAAAGTTTCCAGAGGCGTTCCATTAGTAGCCCCACATAGAACGCATTGCAGTAGTCCAGCCGGGACATCACTAGGGCATGTGTCAGAGTGGCCAAAGCAGGTTTCTCAAGAAACAGGCATAACTTGTGTACTAGCCTTAATTGTTCAAATCCACTCCTGGCCACAGCCGTGACCAGAATAGGATAAATATCCACCAGCCCTTCTCCGCGGAAGCCATTTCCCTCTTCCCTCCCAGGGGGAGGGGGAGCTGGCCATTTGAAGAGGGCCGCAAATTGAAAAATGTGAGAAGTCTCTGAAAGACATCTGTTCGTGTTGTATTCGTTTTTTACTGGGGGTCCTGGAACCTGAGAAGAGCTTCTTAAATAACAGTTGAGAGTGGCTGAGATCCCTTTCTAACTTTAAAGTAAAAGGTAAAGGTTTTTCCCCTGCTTCATGCATGCTAGTCGTGTCCGACTCTAGGGGCAGTGCTCATCTCTGTATTCAAGCCAAACAGCCAGTGTTGTGCAAGTCCGTGGCCGTGTGGCCACATGGCTGCAAGGAAACACAGTATTATCTTCCTGCTTTTTAATGCAGCACCTATTTATCTACTTGCATTTACATGCTTCCAAACTGGTAGGTTGACAGGAGCTGGGGTTAACAGCGGGAGCTCGCTCCATTGTGTGGCACTTGGGATTCAAACCACCGAGCTGCAATCGTTGCAGTTGGCAGTTTTCAGTGCTCTAGCCTGCTGAGCCACCATGCCCCTGTTGAATCATCACTAACTTTATTAGTGATTTAATCTGTATTGCTGATGGAACCCATAGTTCTGTCTTTTTTTTCCAGGCCATTCCACTGGTTTTCCCTCCTTTTCTGATACATTTTATTCTACAAATCAGGCTTCATGGGGCATTCTCATAGCTCTCTCTTGTTTTGCTATCAGTGAAATGAGTGATAGGAAAAAAACAGAGTGATCCAAAAGGAAGATCACGTATAATTTCTACCAGCTGTGCATGTAGATGTTTTACATAATCTTCCTTTCCCCCTTAATTCCACAACCCTATAATTTGGGTTTGACCATATAGCATGGACTTGGCCCTAGGTCACTGGTAAATTTCTTGACATGCAGGAATTTTCTCTTGAATTTCTTTGTGCTGAGTTTAGCTTTCTAAACTTTGCTACATGGGTCCCTTCCAGTCAGTGCTTACTATATAAATGGTGCAAAGGCTGGCAGAAAAACAAGGCAAGGACAGTGTGCTTCATTTACATATATTATGAATTTAAACAATATGCAAATAACACTATTAGTAAAGATTTGGGGAAGTGCAATATGGCAATCAGACTTTAACGAAGGCATTGTTCTTGTTCAGCTTGTTGCAAACCACACAGTTTTGAAATGTCATGATTAATTTCCTCAGCTGTGCGGTGGAAATGCAAGGACTCACAGAGAAAAACAGTTAATCATTAAATAGTTTTTAGATCATCTACACTTCTATCCTTAACTAGCACTTACCGTCTCAATTATTGACTCTGAGACATTAGTATAAAGAATAAAAAATGTTCCATTTACTCGAAAATGCAAATATATTAACAACAAACTAACAATATTGCTGCTTTAAGAACTCTGCTTCAGTATACGTTAACTGGTAACTTGCTATCATCTACCATCAATAGTCATTAACAAGTTTTTTCTGAGGAAAGAGAGTCTTTAAGTAGAGAGGTGGGTCTCTCTTTGAATTCTGACACATGGGGGATAACAATTGGTTAATGCTGGAAAGACTGACAATAACTTCCAGCCTTTAAAGGCTCTTTCGAGTCAAACAAAACCAGAAGGCAGCCTGTAGTGTTGCAAATTCCAACCATTGCTTGGGTGCAGGTGGGGGAGAAGGGGCCAGAGATGCATATAATTGACAAAGTTTAATTGAACAAATTACTAGGTTTGTACTTCAGGCCAGCATT
>JAWVWN010006196.1:0-33419 GCA_037367305.1 Phrynocephalus vlangalii | reverse complement strand
AACGATATCCAGCAGTTGCAGGTGAATGGGGCATTATTTCTAGTCTTATAAGGAGAGCATTTAAATCAGCCAGACTGTTCAGACTTGCAATTAAGTGCACCAAGCACTTACTTAATATACTGCATATTACATCTTAGATATGTTCTCTTCTTCCACCTTTCTTCCACTCTTCTTTCCTTTTTTTCAGGAAAGTACAGTATCAATCAGTAGCTGCAAAAAAGAACTTTAAGTTTCGTGACACATTTAAGAAGAACACATTTTATTTTATTTTTATTTTTTTAATATTAGTTTTATTCGTTTTTCTTATAAGGAATAATGAGTAAAAAGGGGAAAGGATCTAAGGGAGAGAGAGGGTACAGTACAAATGATTAAATCTTAACATTATTGGCAGTTATGCCTCTAAACAATTTTAAGATTATTAAAGGTAACTTGTTGCTGTTCTTCGGATCATATTATAAGCTAGTTGACATTTTTATTTTGAATTTATTCATGCTTTCTTTCAGTTATTATTCTAGATCCATTTATAAAGTGGATCACAACTTTCACTTGCTTCTTGAGTTGGTTGGTATTTCAAAGCTTCTGATAATATGTCCGTCTCTGCGACTTCCAAGATATTTTCCATCATCTCTTCTTGTGTTGATGTTTCCATTTTCTTCCATTTCTTAGCATACTAGATTCTTGCTGCAGTTATTATATCTTTCACTAAGTGCCCCATTTTTATATCCAATTTCTGGCATAATATTCAGTAGAAATAATTCTGGTTTAAGTGGTACAAGTACAAGACAGTATCTTTTGTAAGCAGTCATGTATCAATCTCCAATAAATTTTCACATTTTCTTTAGCATACACGTTTGTGCACTGCAGGTTGTGATGCTGTGCACATTTATTTATAAGTAAACCCTGTTGATGAGTCAATGGTGTGTAGTGGATAGAGTAATGGGTTTGGGACTAGGAGACTAGGATTTAGGACTTCAAATCCTCACTTGGCCATGGAGACTCACTGTGGGATGGCAATGGTTAAATCACACCTTAAATGTCTCACATTTGTTGAAGATCCTATCAGGATGGCGATAGAGCAGTGGTTCCCAACCTGGGGGGTCAGGACCCTTTTGGGGTTCAACTGATCATTTCAAAGGGGTCGCCATGAGCCAGTGAAGAAAAAGGCACAAATGGCTTGGGTCTGGATGAGAAGGGGAGGAAGGGGAGGAAAGAGTGAGTTACAGCTTGATAGGTTGGAGGGGATGTCAGTCAATGGCACTGAAGGCTGTGATTGGCTGGGGGTGCCTGTAGAGGGAAGTTCTCTATGGCACCTGCGGCAGTGGCCTGCCAAAGGGGGCTTGTGGCCTCTTCCAAGCAGGCCAAGGGGTCAGCACAACATGAGGAACTGTATTAAAGGGTCGTGGCATTAGGAAGGTTGGGAACCACTGAGCCATAGAGGGATGTTATTTGATGACACATACCAATAACAGACCCCTTTTATCCTATGTGGTGGTCATGTAAAGAAGTGAGAGTATACCGGAGAATGGTACATGAATTTTTACAAAATCATTGTCTTATAATCTACCATTTGAACCAGAATTTTTTTAGTGGATATTATGCCTGAGATTGGAGATATAAAAATGAGACACTTAGTGCTATGTAATAACTTCAGCTAGAAATGTTTATACTATGTATTGTGGGTAAGAGGATCAGGCCACAAGGGTGGTCTAACAGTAGGCATATGCTATCAGCCTCCGACTCAAGCCCCTGAGGGAGACTGGCAGCTGGAAAATGTTGTAAAGGAGTCATCCAAGAAGGGAAGCCTGGTTATAATGGGGGACCTCAATTACCCTCACATAGGGTGCTTTTACACAACCCCTAAAATCCAAGGCAAAGGGCTCCCAGATGCAGAGCTTAAAATTGTTTTCCCACCAGCTGCACACTTGAAAAAAAAATTAGTATGGCCACGCCCACCTAAGCACGCCCCAGCGCATTTTAAAAGTACCTGGTCTCTGGAGGTAAAAAAAAAATTCTGATGCAGATTGTAAAGCAGTGAGTGCTGGGCTGTCATCACCTTCTGGTTGGTTTTTTGCCCCCCCCCGCCCCTTTAAGAGACTGGAATGCTTCTGGGGCTGCTCCCTATGGCAGAATGGAGGTGAGCCTGCATTCTTTTCTCCTTTTTTTCCTCCCTCCCCTCATGCAGACAGGAGCAATGGCGTGTGGAGGGGTGGGAACGCAACAAGAGGAGCAAACCCCCAAGATTTCTGGTCCAAATTTAAGTTGCCAGCAGATCTTAGGGGTTGTGTAAAAGTGCCCATAGACAGGGTGAAATGTTGCATAGGATAAAGAAATGAAGTTCCTAGATATGCTTAATGATTGTTCCCTGGAACAGATGGTTGAAGACCCAACTAGAGGTACAAGAATCCTTGACCTGATCCTGAGTAATACACAGGATCTGGTGCAAAATGTCAATGTGACTGATCCAATAGGGAACAGTGACCACAACATAGGGCGTTTATACACGACCCCTAAACTCCGGGGCAAATGGCTCCCAGCTCCGGAGCTTAAAAATGTTTACCCACCAGCTCCAGAGTTAACAGGAAATTAAGTGCGACCACACCCACTTTAGTGCGTCCCAGCGCACCTTTCAAGTACCTGCTCTTTGGAGGTGAAAATTATTTGATCCGGTGTAACGATAGTGAGTGCGGGGCTCTCCTTGCTTCTGTTTGTTGTTTTTTGGCTCCCGCCCCTTTAAGAGCTACTTTTACAGAGACGAGAGGCAGAACGGAGGTGAGCGGCACGCTTTTCTTTCTCTTTTTCTCCCTCCCCTCACACAGCCAGCAGCCAGGAAGTGTGGAGGGGGTGGGACCGCAGGAAGAGCGACGAACCCCTAAGATCTCTGGTCCGAATTTAAGTGGCCAGCGGATCTTAGGGGTTGTGTAAAAAGGCCCATTATTACTTTTAACTTAATCATAGACTGATAAAACCATACACAGAGATCTTAAATTTTCAAAAAGAAAATTTCCCAAATATGAGAAAACTAGTAAAAAAAGGAAGCTGAAAGGGAAAATTGAGTGAGTCCAAACACTCCAAGAGGCATGAAGGCTGCTCACAAAAACAATAACAGAGGCCCAATTGGAATGCATACCCAAAAGGAAAAAAGTGCACTGCCATGCCCAAGAGGATTCCAACGTGGCTTACAGGAGCTGTTCAGGAAGTGACCAAAAGCAAGAAAAGCTAATTTAGAAGATAGAAGGCTTGTCCAAACAAGGATAACAGGCAGAAAAATAAATTCTGGCAGAACAAAGGCAAGGCAACAATCAGGAAAGCAAAGCAAGACTTTGAGGAGTGTATAGCAAAAAACACTCAAAGTAATAACAAGGAGTTATTTAAGTATATTAGAAGTAAGAACCCAACTAGGAAGGCCATTGGGCCATTAGACAACAATGGAAGGTAAGGGATTCGTAAAGAGGAAACAGACATTGCAGAGAGACTCAATGAACTCTTTGCTTCAGTATTCACTGAAGAAGACAGAGACCAAAATGTCCAAAACCTAGCCTATCATGTCCAAAACATGTCCAAAACATGTCAAAAACCTAGCCTATCTTTGTAGGGAGGGAAACCGTAGAATTAAGTCAGATAGAAATCAACAGGGAGGAGGTCCTTGCATGTTAACTTAAGTAAAAAAAAGTAGCAAATCGCTCAAATTGCCCTTACTGTACTTTCTGCTAAGCATGTACTAGTGTCAAGGTTTGCTGTGTGGTATGTATGAGTGTTAAGCAATGATTAAGGGTGTAAAGAAGAAGCAATTTTGAAAACAAAACTATGTTCAAAACACAAGTAGGAAATTATTTACAGTACTGTAGTCAATGCAAAACAATTGTTTAAGTATACCAAAACAAGTAGCCTGCTCTGGCTGAGCAAGTTAAAAGAATTATAAACAATCCTGCCAGCTGAATGATATTTGGGTTGTGATTTGTAAAGTGAGATGCAGCAGATGCAAGTGCACGTCTGATAGTTGGCACACTTTGTAGTTTTGATGTTTTGTAATTACAATATCTGGGTCTTATAAGAATTTAGGTTGCCAAATATTTGTTGCTAATGGTCTATGATCGTTTAAGTTCTGCAAAAAATTGTTTTTAAAAACAAAATTAATTATTAGTTAATTATAGCAACCTGGATTATAGATTACAGATAATTAACATTATAGTATATGCAACAGCAATACATTCGTAATTTTGAGATTAGACTACTGCAGTGCCCTCTATGCTACATGGGGCTGCCTATGAGGTTAGTGCGAAAGCTGTAGCTGGTGCAGAACACAGTGGCCAGGTTATTAACAGGAACTGAAAGATGCCAGCATATTACTCCTGTTCTGGCTACTCTGCTTTGGCAATACACTTCTATGCTGACTTCAAGGTTTTAATGTTAACATACAAAGCCTTAAACGGCTTAGGACCTTGTTATCTGTCAGAGCGGTTTCCTCCAAATAGAACTGTCCAGACTAGAGATGGGCACGAAATGAAAAAAAAATGTTCTGTTATTCGTTATTCATTTCATTATGTAACAAAACAAATAACAAAAATTGTGATGAAATTAGAACGAACCGAACAGATCCACAAAAATTAGGTTCATTATGTTTCGTTTTTGTTAATGGAGACGCACAATGAAATGAGCTGTTTTTAAATGTGAAAAAACGTCCTGAATATCCGTAAAAACCCAGCAATAATTATTTATTCTGCCTGATAATACCTACCGGGGGGGGGGGTTGGAGTCCTTAAAACGTGCATTTATATCTTTTCTCAGATTGCTGTATTTTTTTTTCCTTTAAGGGAAGTTAGGGGACATTGACCCAAAATGGTTCCCAGATGCCTAATATTGATTTCTTGGGTATTAAAATGCCCTGGATATCCGTAAAAATGCAGTGATAATTATTTGAAATTATTACCTACCGGGGGTTGCGGTCCTTAAAACGTTTGTTTTTGTCTTTCTCCCATCGCGATGCATTTTTCTTTCCCCTTTAAGGGTGACACAAAATGCATTCCAGCCACAAGATGGATGCAAGCCATGTGATGGGATCATGTAAATTCTTGGACAATTTCAACCAATAGCATGCCTAGGTTGCAGACTGGGTAGGTGTGGCAGCCACAGAGGGCATAAAAAGCTTTGGCAGCCCCCGTCCTCCTTGCAGTTTGCGGTGGGAGTTAGGTGGGATTCCTGTCTCTGCGACTCGTTACTTTAGGCCAGCCAGGCAGGTGTGTGCCTCTGCGTTCCTGCTGGCTGCAGCCTGGCTCTTAGGGGGGAGAAAGAAGAGATTTCTCTTGCAGCCTCCCTGTGTGTGCGCGTACCTCTCAGTGAGTACCCTCCCCTGCCCCGCAGTGCAGTCACTCTGCGGCTGCCTTACGCCCTGGGCAATGCCCGCCGCTGCCTTTGCAGCCTCCCTGCGTACCTAGTCTATACTGTGTCTCTGCCAGCATCATTTTTTTAGTGTTTTCCCTCTGGTCTGGGGCGGTGGGGGACGTCTGCGCGCAGAAATGCTTTAAGTCACGCAAAAAGCGGGTAAAAACGAAAAATGAAAATGAAAAAACCAAACAAATTTTTTTCAGAAAATTCACAAAAAATGAAAATGAACCAAAATGGACCCGCAACAAAAAATAAAAAACCAAAATGTCATTTTTTCGATTCGTGCCCATCTCTGGTCCAGACCACTCACTCCTCCCAATCTGGGCATCTGAGGGTGCCTCACACCAAAGGAGGCCCATAAAACATCAACCAGAAATTGGGCCTTCTCTGTGACAGCCCCTCAGTTGTGGAATAAACTGCCTGGTGAAATAAAGTTGGCACCCACAATCAATAGCTTTAAATAGCTATTAAAAACATGGCTATGCAGAGCAGCTTTCCTGGAAACTTAATTCTTTTAACCTATAATATCTAGGAATCTCTCGCTCCACCTCGTGTTATGTGTCTTTGATTTACTTTCACTACTGTAACTTAACTGCTAATTTTGTTTATTTGTATTATAATTACATTGATTATGGTTATTCCTGTTATTTTGTATTTTATTTATATTGGATTTCTATCAATCAATCAAACCAATCAAACTTTATTACGGTCAGTGACCAGCAATAGGTATTGGATTTCTATATATATACTGTGTAGTATATGTCTTATAATTTGTATTCTTCACCTTGCAAACCACCCAGAGTAGCCTTCGGACTAGATGGCACCCCCTTTGGAGCTTATTAACTCAGCTCGCTGACCCCTAAACCTTTCCAAAAAAAATTGGGGGGGGGCTTTCAGGGAAGAGCATGAGTTCCCCTGCCATTGATTCCTCTAGGACAAATTGTTTCATTCTAGAAGGGGGGAAAGTGGTGTTTTGTGATGAAATGAAACACATCCTACCGTTTCATTAGGTAATGAAGTAATTCATTACCTAACAAAATGACGGAATAGTGTTTCATTTTTCGTTTCATGCCCATCTCTTATGACACCCAGGTAAATTTTGATTTGATTGTTAATGATTGTTTCGTTTCACTCCGGAATTAATTCTTTACTGGTATAAATGCTGCTGTGACAAACATGGGCTTTTCTCTTTGTTTTTTTCATGATAGATCATTTTTTTTAGGATTCCTAGAAACATCAAGCACCAGTTCTTTGATCTGATACTGGTAAAGGGGCCATGTTCCTGAACTGGAGGAAGTTTGGCTCTCATTTTATTCTCTCCCCCCCAACTCCAATTCTTTGGCTGGCAGATCTCAGCTCTCAGATCCCCGACATTATGGGAAACTATTTCTGCTAACATAAAGGGGATTCCTGATAGCAAAAGAAGCTTCTGCCTATTCTTAACCCACTACAGCTGGTGCATCTGCAAGCAGGGTTTGTAACATCAGACTCTTGCAATGGAATATAACAGTAGCAGCCAGAGGATAAATGATCACTTTTCCTACAAGATTCTAATTCATGACTTCCCAATGCCCTATATATGTGACTGTACAGTATATTCAGAACTAGGTCACACATGGCTCAGTGGGTTTTACTTTCCAGGAACTGGGGAGAAGGCAGTCATAGGTGCTTTCTCTTAAGCTCCCTACCAATGGAGAAAATGTCTCTTTAGTTTCTAAATTATACTTCCATTAATTGTAAAGGTGGTTTTCTTAAATTTAGAACATATAGAAAGAATCCAAATGTAGACATGTAGACGTAAAATGAAAAGAAATGAAATAGCAAGTTAAAATGGTAAATACACTGCAGGCAAATATTTGGAGGTAGTGAATGATATAGCAAACCCTGTTTGCAGTGTAAAGGATTGATTATTTTCCCACTTACTCAAAATATTCTGCACTATTTCTGTTGCAGTTCCTTCAGATTAAAAGTGAAAAATCTCCCTGGATTTGTGTGCTAAATGCCCTGCTTCTAATGGAATGTATCTCTCATAGTACTCATTCTGAGAACTCTGAATGTTATGCTTTTATTCACCGGGTTATTTCTGTCTGGAGACACGGCTGCAATATGATACAAACCTGCTATATCCCAAGTGATCCCCTAATCCTGCTGCTCGACAGCACTCTAGAATCTCAAAAGCTATATTTTACGTAGCTTAAGCACTGCATAGTCATTATTACCCCCTGTACTGAATACCAGTTGAACACCTGTAAGAAGACATCACTTGGTAGTACGAAATAAATTTTATTCCAGCAAATACCAGAGACACTTAGAATTGCTCTGTTTATTTGGAATTCCAAATTGTGGTGAACTCAGTAATCCCCTTTATATATGAGTTCAGCAAGACTAGAGCTTACTTTATCATAAACAGCTGACCTCACCTTGACATGCCTTTAAAAACAAAAACACATGGTTTCTTCATTTGCATTTAGCAGCCCCCTGCCCCAGACTTTGGATGGCAGGCCAATGATGTTATAAGCCTTATAAGGTGTTCTCTTTTCACTTTTGACTCATCTCTGTGCCTTTAACAGCAGCTAGCCGTGATAAAATGTAGAAAGTGAAGCTTTATTGAGACGAGTGACAACAGCTTTACTACTAAGGAATAAAAGCTAATTTTTTGCTGGTCAAAGGACAAACGTAGTGATGAAGAGTGTTACTTTTTTTGACATTGAGCATGTTGGCGGGGTCTTCTGGGAGTTAGAGTCTACAAATGTAATGTTTCCCACCTCCAGACAATAGGAAAACAAGTACAGTGGACCTTCATATAACAAACAGTTTGTATCACTTAAAATCTGTACAACATAAAAATTCCAGAGAAAGGGGAAATTTGCTTAATTGAATTGCCTATGGGGCGAATCCGTACAACATAAAAATGGTAGTGATTAGGGATTACAGTGGACCCTTGTATAACAAACAGTTTGTATAACATAAAATTTGTACAACATAAAAATTCCGGAGATGGTGGAAATTTGCTTAACAGAATCGCCTATGGGGCAAATCTGTACAACATAAAGATGGGATCACTCTGTTTTCAATGCATTCCTATGGGAAATTTGTATAAAGGGAAATTTGCTTAACATAATTTCATTTCGAACGACTTGATTCCTTTATACAAGGTACCACTGTAGTATTACTGGGAGTAGTACTGGTCTTCCTGCAGTAGGGTGAACCTATACGCATGGGAAGGTTTTGTGTTGTCTGCTGCCAAAGTGGGAGGCCATCTTCTACTTTCTCAGTTATATTGTTTGTTACTGTGAAGGCTTTCTTTTGCTGTGAGACTTTTTTTAAAAAGAAAGCTTTGCTTTTTGTTGGTTTGTGTAAAAGTGATTGACTGATTGTAAGAGAAGGAAGAGTAAGCATAATTTGTGGGGAAATGCCTCCTTCCGATACTGGGCCTTGCCTGCAAAACACATCACGCCTCAATTACCAGAAAAGCTGGATCCAAGCATTGGGTACCAACAGTAAACTTGACCTTCGCCTTCACTGCAGCTGCAGCTGCCTTGAAATTCCTTGGAGCTGCAGAAAAAGTAATACAGCCATTTAAACAGCCTGTCTATCACCCTCCACGCTATCCTTTGTCATATTTATTAGAGGACAAAAAGGAAGCAGCCACTGCGCTTAAAAAAAAAAACGAACCGAAGAAACCAGAACCAAGACTGAACATGTTGCAGTAACAAAAGCTGACTGTAATACACATTATATTGAAGTTGTGGCTCAACAAGGAAAAAATTGCTCCTTTTTTCAGTGTGACTAGCTGTTAAAGTTGCTCCTATAGTTACAGAAACAGGGTAGAGAAGGAATCTCATATGGTTTTACACTCTGTTCTGAGGACTGAAGCAACAGGGAGATGTTGAGAAGGAGTGTGTGGCTTCCACCACAGGCCAGTAAATTATAGCATTCATATTAAAAAATTAGGGACCAGGAACTTAACAGCATTCTCGCACAAGGTTACATTTTCAACTATGAGACCCAGAGTGGCACTCTAAAGAAGGAATGTCTCCTAACTGTGTTAAAATGTAACTTTTTACTACTTTTAACTGTAACCATAATTAACTACTTAGAAGCACAGAATATAATTAATTACATATTTGATGTAATTCTCTCATTTGGAATTGTCTGACACCAATAGAATTTGTTTCCCAACATTGCTTTAGCAATGACAAATTGTTGCTGTCGTGCACTTGCTAGAGGGAAGACAAAAGTATAAATAAGAATAATCAATTGTAGTTGGTGAATAAATAAGTGCTACAGAGCATTTTTCCCATTATGGGTACCGGATTAATGAACCTATATATTTATTCTTGTCTAATGGCCATCCTTCATTACTTCTTCCCATTTCAAACCAAGAAAACACACTGTGTAGTAAGCTGACCTTAGCAATAATTCATTAGAAGTAATGATGTTACTTGCAATGGCTTGGTTTTTTTTAAAGTTAAGAATAATGACAAACAATTTTTGCCATGTAACATTTTCCCAATTTAATATATATGAAAAAGAGAAACAACAACAAAAACAAAGGTAGATCCCACCCTGCAAAAGTTCAGAAAGCCTCTGATGGAACCAGTGACAAAGCAAATGTGGAGCTGGGAAAGAGAGAACATTCATGAATGCATACTTTATAGCTGTACACATTCCTAAATATTAAGAATTGTTTTCCAGGCTAAACATATCTTGCTTTGCCTCTGGGGATAGAACACGGCTCTTAAATTGCTGGAGGGCATAAATGCTGTTGGAATATTTGGCAAGATTTACATTTCAGCCATTACAGGGTTAATGTAAATGTAGAGTATTATGGGCTGGGTTTAATGTGAAGAGCAAAGCCTATTGGTTGTTGAGATCACACCACTTGGAATGTTCTGGTAGAAGTCTAGTTAGTGTGTGTGCCTTGTATTCTTAGAGAGAGAAGAGAAGCATGCTCCTGGCTTAGCAAGATGGCTGTTAGAATAGTTATTGTTAGAAAACCTCCCATGTACCTTTCCCTTCTAGTTAAATAAATAGTTTTTTTATATAGCAACACAAGAGGTGTCTCTCTCATTAAAGCAACCAAAAATCATCTGCAACCACCGATCCAACAAAGATCCCCAACAAATGCCCTCTGTCCATACCCCTGATATCTTAACCATCTGTAGAAACAAAGAGAAGTGAGAAGACAACAGTGACTGTCAAACGAATGGTGAAGTACGATGTGAGAATGTTAGGCAATACTGTAGTGGCATGTATGCAGGTAAAGTAAGATCAGGGTGGTCCAAGGGAAGCTTTAGGATCGATTCGTCTCTAGAAATTGACACCTAGCGTATGACAAATTTCCCAGCAAGACCCTGCCTATTGTTCTTTATCCTTCAAAGAAAAAGCAAGGCCATTGAGCCAGCAGTTCCTGTAACTGTGGGATCCACAGCAAGGTTACTTGAGGTTTACTGTATCTAATGGACCAGAAAGCTGAACAAAAGGGCAAGATATTGTAAACACAGAGAGTGGGTAAATGCAGTAAAGGTGGGTGGTTGTTAACAGGGCAAGGGAAGGGATTGATTAGGGTCCACAAGCTTTGTGGCGAGTCTCCAAGTCTGATATTATCTGACAGCAACTTAAAATGCCCTCACTTTGATCTTGTTGTAGGGGAAACCCAGCTAATGTTGCAACCTGAAAGCTTCTGGGTTCCTTTTATTTCATTACCTGTCAGAGAGCTGCAGAAACAATATGTTTTGTTTTAAATTAATGCCTCCCCTGGATCAGAGTGACTCTGAATATGTCTCTCTCAACCTTCCATGCTGGGGTCAATTCTCTGACTCGCTTAAATGAAGCTGGAAGGGGGGGGGAGTTATAACTCCATCTGAAACTTATGGCGAAAGAAATGTCGGTCCTTAATGACCTCATAAATAAACCTGATAGATCAGTGGGCCCATCTAATAAGAGTTGGTGGTCTTCTTTCAGTCCACTCTTTCTCTTTTCTTGCTGCTTTCTACCTTTCCCAATATGGTGGGAATACTGCCTTCTGGTGATGTATCCAAAGTAGGCTCAACATTTTTGCCCCCAGAGACAGTTCTAGCTGGATTTGCTCTACGACCCACTGGTTTACCTTTCAGGCAGTGCAGGGTATCTGCAAGGTCTCCTCCAGCACCACATTTGAAGCAGGAAAAAAAAATCAGGAAAAGGCTGTGTGGTCCTCAGAACAATACAAATTGAGTGGAGGGAGAGGGGAGGAAAAGCCCCCCTCAAAATACAAACATCTGAGACTTGGGATTAGGGGTGGGCATTTCGTTTTGGAACCAGTAGGTTACGAAATAAATCCCACGAGCCCAGGTGGTCCTCAGAACCGGCTAAAACACACAGATCCTGTTGTTTTACCTTTTTCTGTCTCGCACAAGAAAATCCAACGAGGAAGCATGCTGCGATGTCATCTTTCCTGCTTTGCGCTGCTGGCCAACCAGAGAGGGAGGCAGGAGGATGCCTGTCCCTTCACAGCTCCTGATTGGCCAGCAGTAGTGTAGCTTGGTGGGCAGAGCGGCAAAATCCCTGGGGCACAGAGATCTGAGGGCACTTGAGGAGCTCGCGCCTCCTGCTACCACTGATGGTGGTAGTGCACGAGGCTGGGCTGTGCACGTTCGCCGTTAGGGAAGCCGTGCACCTTTCTGCCAGCGGAGGCTCCCCTGGAGGCACCTGGAGTGGTGGTGCTCCCGCCTGAGTGAAGCAGATCCCACCAGATGGTCATCAGAGGGCACAGTGATTGTGCCCAGCGCAGCCAGTGGGAGGGAGGCAAAGCCCAGTTGCGGCATGGCTAGGCTGCCGGGAAGCCACACCAGCAGCACCAGCAAGGGTAATGGGAACAGCTGCACCTTGGCCAGTTGTTGCTGGGCAAGCGTGTCCCTTGGGGTCCAGAAAGATCATCCATCACACCAGGAGAGTGCCTCTCACTGCCAAAAGGGCTCACCTCAGTTATTGGCATGAGAAAGCACCCCTGCCCCCACTGTCTAAGCTGCGGAAGGCTCCTCCACCCACTTGAGGTGAGACTCTTCCCTGCCTCCTCTGTCCCTATGTTGTGTGGTTTGCACAGGAGAGCCTTGTCCCGGAGGAAGACCCCCAAAGAGGGTGTGAGAAAGAGGGACCCTTCTCCCCCTCCCCCGCTGTTCCCCCAGAATCAGGCCCTCTTGCCGGGTGGGTGATATGCAGTTTGGGGGGCGGGGGGCAAGAAAGAGCACAAAACTGACTTGGTCCCCAGGCGCTCCAAACCCTAGCTACGCCTCTGTTGGCCAGTGCCAGGGAGAGGGAAAGATGCATTGGAGGCTGCTTCCTGGTTGGAATTTCACCCAGCGTGAGGTAAAGCAATGTAAGACACTGGAGGGTGGGACTGGGTTCCAAGCACCAGTTGTGCTGGCATGTCAGTCACCTTCCGAAATGAAACACCCATCTCTATTTTGCACTAATGCTGAGGTACCTCTTCGGGCACGAACATTCCACATTTGGAGTTCATGTCCAAGGAGCCTAATTGACAAGAACAGGGAATTTTGTGAATATTCTGCACAACTCTTCATTTGCAGAGTTATTAAAACGGTGTCCATCTTGCTCACCATCTGCATTTCCACTTAAGGTAAGCAGGGTTTTGTGGCTACTTGGAAAGCCACATCCACTTGTTCTGCTTTCTACTTTTGGATGCACAAAGACTGGTTACATTCCAGTTTAAAATCTTCTTCTAATAAGAATTCCTGTTTGCCAAAATCAGAATCCTCCACTCTGTAATTCTAAAGAGATGCAGCTCTGATGTATCTGATGTTTCTCTCTACACCTATTTTAAATGTAATCTGGTTATCAGTGACCTATAAAGGCATCACTTGTAGCCTAGTTTTTCCCAATTCTGTGATTCAGGAAACATGATTTACAAATAAATATATTTTGGGAAGGATTGGAGGGGGAGAATGGTGCGGAGAATTTGATGCTGGAGCAACAGCTGCCCAGCCAAGTTGAGGGGTCTTGTTCTTTATTTTTATTTACAGATTTCTTTTGAGAGTGGGTGTTTTCTCTTCAAGATTTCTAGTCAAGCTTTTGGTCCTGATCAGCTGAGAGCTTCCCACCAGCTACCCTCTGTGCCAGCTGGCTCATGTAATTCCAGACTTTTCTTGGCAAGCGGTCAACTACAACACACCTTTTTTAAACAGCTGGATTGACCTTGGGATTCAGACTAGAACCTTTCATCTCTTTTTTAACGATAGAAGGCTGCCACTTAATTATGTTTTAATTGATACACACATATATCTCTCAGATTGTGGGAAAACAGGATATTTAACTGAAAAGCCTCATTAGATTTAACTACACATTTCGGTGTGTTTATGCTTCTGGGTTATAACTTCACATAAGGAACTAAAGACAATGGAGGCTGGGTATTCTTTGCTTTGATTTGCCTTGGGGTGGGGGAGGAGCCTATTCAGGCAAATAGAATGCGAGGGGCATTGCCTTTTGGAGCAACACAGTGAGTTACTGTTGTTTTGTGTCTGACACTGCAGTCCAAATAGCAGTTGCCATCCTCTAAAACGGTTACTTCACACCCCTCTCATCGCAGTTCACTGTCCCACTTGGGACCGATACGAAAAAAGCTCACCCCACGTCCATTGTGTGACAGTGGAGTCTTGTCCTGTCCATGCCCCCTGAACTGGGAACAGAGTGTGATGAGCCATACGTCTCCCTGGCCTCAGGAAATCTCTTGTCTCGCTTCTTGTTTCAAGACAAGTGCCCATGAAGTAACGCTGGTCATGAACATATGCATTCTCCATCTAGTGGCAGGAATGCGAAGTTGCATTCTCCAGTACAATCCCAATGGCGTAAACCAGGGGTCTTCAAAGTTTTCAAACAGCGGGCCGGTCCACCACCACCCAGACACCACTGGGGGCCGGATCACAGTCCAAAAGCAGCTGCAGAGGTTGGCGTGCTCACAAAACAGGGGGTAGGTGTGTGTGTGGGGGGGGGTGCAATTGGTCCCAGGGGCCGGATTCAGTACATTGGGGGGCCGCATCCGGCCCCGGGGCCTTAGGTTGAGGACCCCTGGCGTAAACAATGCATCGCAGAGAGGGAAGAAGGCATAAAACCTCGAACTCTGCTGCTTAACGCACAAAGGCAAAGTTACAGGGAATCAAAATATCGAAAAATGAAAGGTTGGACCAAAAAGGGGGGGGGGAATGAAGGCAGGGAAGTACAGAAATTGTCACAAAACAAGGACGTGAAGTAAAAGATGTCACAATACCATCAATCACGCTTGTGGATAAACAGAAACAGGGACAGAACCAGGACAAGACCACGTGACTGCAAACATTATCACGAAACGAAAGTAATCTTGGAACAAGGAAGGACGTGAAGTAACCGCTTAAGTTTCGTAGGCTACATTCACATGCCATTCACAGTGTTTCAAATGATACCCACATGTTTCTCATGAGGAAAATGGAAACTTGCCTAGCAGTAATAACCAGATGGTTGGACAAATTACTAGCAAATTCAGGTTGCAGTCCTGCACACAGTTTAAAAACAAATACCAAACCCCAATTCAAATCAATTAACATCCTTATCAGAGCTTGGTAACCCCCCTCTCTCTCTCAGCATTCCAGTTCCCAGAATTCCCTGATGGAGGATTCTGGGAGATGTAGCCCCTCCCCCCAAAAGGTAGCATTTCCCAGTGGTGATCCTTAACTATGGACACGGACAGATAAATCTATTGTCTACCAAGTCTGAGTCTGAGTCTGAGTCTTTGGTGCGAAGCACTGAATCCTGAGCCCCAAGTCCAAGCCCCTATTAAAAACAAGTTTTTTTCTTCCCAGAAAAACAGGTGTTTTTGTATTTTATTTTGTTGGCTTTGTTGTTGTTCACTGCCTTGAGTTGCCTTTGTGCAAGCTGGCGGTATATAAATCATAACTAAACTAAACTACACTGCACATCCAGATTTCAGTCAATGACTCATCCAGAATTAGTAATCTATTTCTGGTTGCAGCATGATTTTGGTCTAGATTTACTGCTGAAGCTTTGATGTTCTATACATTAGCACCCAGTGGGCCTTGTCTCTTAATCCTAGGTCAATACCATTGAATTAATACGGAGTCCTTTAGTAGTGTGAAACAATTTTGCTGTCCAAATGCTGTGAAGGCTACCAACCCTAAGCAGGGAAATAGATTCACCTTCATAAAACATGTTGAAGTCATCTCACGGAATCCACTGTTTTAATTTCAGCAGTGCTTTCACGTGGTTTACATCTGTTTCTGTATTAGCCACATTGCTCAGAATTCCTTTCTCCTTCGTTTATGATCTGCTTTTTTTAAAAAAAATACTGTGGTAGAGAATAACGTTCCATGTTACCATTCAGAGCTTTTCTCCAGGCTTATGCAGATGTCAGACTATCCCTATGGGAGGAATGATTCTAAGGAATGAATTTGATATTCAGTCAGATTAAGTCATTTGTATGTCCATTTAATGGTAAAAATGTGCTCATAAAAATAATTTAATAAAATTGAAATTGAGACATGGCAATATTGCCATGCCTCATGGAAAACTCCCAGAGGATTTAGCGAAAGTTTGTGTATGGAAAGATAGCCATATTTCTTTTCAAGACAGAATTCCTCAGAGCACAGTCACACTAATTTGAAAATGAAGTAAAAAGTACAGCATCTTCTTCGAACGACTTTGAACAACATAACTACATACTGGAAGCAAAAAAACAAAATAATAACCCAAAACCAAGAAGAAAAAAACAACAACAGTGTGATTTAAGTAAATATGTTTAGGGTGTTTGCTTGGTGCTTTCATAATGTTTTTAGCAGGAGTTTTTAATATGTTTGGATACCATGACACCATTTACTTCAGTTCTCCTCAAGGACTGAAAATGTTTTGAAAATAAAAATCCAGTTTTGTGTTAGTCCATTCGTTTTTTTGCTTGGCACTTGATACAGAGTAGGAATTATTACTCAAAAAAGGGTTTTAGCATAGGGCATAGTTGAAACGTTGGCTTTCAGGGACAGTGGATTATATTCTGACCGCTAAACCACATAAAAAGATTGTCCCTCCTGCCACTGTCTTGTCAAATTAATAGTAATATGAATGAATGAATAAACTTTGTTCCCACTTGTGTATGACAATCAGCTCTGTTTCTCCTTTCTAGCTAACTCCAAAGAAGCTGTCCTTTTTGTACACCAGTGTCTGGTGTTGGTTGGAAAAGTCACTGAAACTTAATCCAGACAAAACAGAAGTGTTAGTTACACAAACATGCTAGCGTTAACACTATTTGAATAAAGCATTTTAATGTTCTGAGGTTGCCCTGTGTGTTTCCTTTTCCTGTTCTAAGGTAACAAGTCAGTTACACTCAACAAGTTACTTCCAAGCTCTGTGTATGATTTCTACAAAATGACAACAAAGTAAGCAAGAACTATCTACAGTGGTTTCATGTAGCACCTTTTTGATCTTTTTCTTCTTCTTTTTCTTAGTGTATGTCCCACTTAGTGGCAGGGTCCACTATTCTGGTTTTTGTCCTCCACTTTGCACGTTCATGGGCTAGCTCTAGATCAGGCATGTCCAAACTTCGCCCTCCAGATGATTTGGACCACAACTCCCACAGTCCTTTGCCATTGGAAATACAGGCTTGGAATTCTGGGAGTTGTGGTCCAAAACATCTGGAGGGCCAAAGTTTGGACATGCCTGTTCTAGATGAACCCAGGACAACTTTGTGTGATTCTCAAGGGTGTTCATCCAGAACTGTTTTGGTCATCCCCTCGCTCGGGATCTGTGACCTCTAGAGTGAGACCCTTTTTGGCCAGAATTTCCCCATTGGCACACAAGACGTGTCCATACCGACGCAGTTGGGTTCCACACATATTGTCAGTGATTGGTGTGCCATATTTAGATTGGATTTCATCATGTGGCACCTATTCCCTCTGGAGAAGAATTTTTCTACACAGATTAAGCCAAAGTTGGAAATGTTGGGGGAACCCAAAGTAGGTGCCAGCATTAGCAAAAAGACATTGGTGTTGCAAAGGTTACCTAGATAATTTTTTCAGTGCCATTCTTAGGATATTGAACATTCTAGAAGGAGGTGCACACTAAATCTGTCCCCCTTGTCATGCCTTTCCATCATCCCTCTACACAGAGAAGGCAATTACCTGAAAAGGAAGATCCAAGCTTTCCACATGAACTGCAGTTCTACTTCTGCAATGTTCCAGACTGTGCAGTATGTGCATGAAATATTGTTTAATGACCTATGTTGACTCAGTGGGTAAGAAACATGCATATAAACTGAAAAAAGGGGTGTAATTTCCAGTTGGGTCAGTAGTACTTTAAAAGGGGAGATCTATTTCAGCCTTTACCAGTGTGATACCTTCCAGATACTTGGGACCAAAAAAAAATTCTCATATTTGCTGACCACTAACCCATGACAGCTGGATTTAATGGGAAGACAGCTTCAAAATCTCTGGAATACATCGTGTTGAGGAGCTGATGATCTCGTTAAATAGGCTCATCCAAAAGCTAAAGGGAAGGCATATTGGCAAAAGTGCAGTCCCATTTATTCTGCAGGTCTCAAAATACTCAGATAATGTGAAGTTTTGATAAGCCATGAAGGCAGAAACCATCTTGACGCAATCAGCAACTCTTTGTGACTGATATTTGTCTCCAGGCGCTTATTTGTTGTTGGGGGGGGGGGGAGAGGCATGCTCCAGCAGCTTAAGCCAGAACATATTTTTATGAGATGAAATATCCAGGGTGCAAAGAAACTTATTTTACTTTGACATCCTTTGCTCTTGCAATAGCTCCAGGAGTGGACAAGAGTTTGTTAAACCTGACTCTCAGAGGTGAAAAGCACAGGACAGGACACACACAAAAGAGTCCCCCCCCCCTTTCTTCTTTTTATAGCAACCAGTAGACTCTTCCAACCAGAATAGTCCCTGGCAATGCTGGCTGTAAGGTTCTGATGGTTATATGCTGAAAAACTTCACGTCCATCTCATTGCTGTTTGCAGTCCCACTGGGGACCGGTACGAAGAAATCTAACAGCATGTCCATTGCGGGATGAAGGGAGTTCGTCCCAACCACGCCCCCTGAACTGCGATCTAAGCGGGATGAGAGATTCCCCTCCCTGGCCTCGGGAATCTCCTCATCTCGCTTCTCATTCCGATATGAGTGCCTGTGAGGTAAGGCTCATCATGCAACATGCCATTCTCCATCTAGTGGCAGGCGTGCGAAGTGCCATTCGCCAGTACATTCCCTATGGAGTTCGCAACGCAGTGCAGAGAGATTAAAAGACAAATGCCTCAAACTTAGCTCTGTAATGCATTGAAGGCAATGCTTCGGGGAATCGAAACATCGAAAAACGGAAGGTCGGGCCGAAAAAAAATGGAGAACAAAGGCATGGAATTTCACATCTCATCACGGAAGGAGGACGTGCAGAAACAGTCATGCCAGTATCATCAATCACACCCATGCGTACACAGGAACAGGGACAGAACCGCAAGAAGACCATGTGACTGCAACCAACAATGCAAAGAACTTCCTCCCGGGACAAGAGTGGATGTGAAGTAACTGTCTAAGTGAAATTCTGGCACAGGGAGAGACAAAAATGAAAGGAGCCTGATGGAAAGAACACAATTCCAGTATGTTCTCTCCACAGCAGAAGAGTAACACGTGTTGAACCAGATCTGGGGAAATTCAGTATTGAATTCATGCTTTGGAGGGTTCTGGAAAAGAAACAATAATAATAAGCGTAAGCCAGTGCTCCCTCCTTGCTCTTGCCACTGCCCACACATCTTTGTACATGGCGGGTAGACATAGGGGGGACAGGAAGTTTAGGTGCCACCAATGGACTCTTTCCTGAGTTGTGGCTACTTCCAATTGCAGAAACCTTTACAGATGTCATGGACTTTCAACTGACTAGCTCAGTCTGTCTTGCTAAGAGGCTTCCTTATATTGTCGGTTCCCATCTGAGGTTTTCAGATGGTTTGGATTTTACTTCCCAGATGCTGTAGCCACACAATGGCCATTGGTCATGGATTTTGGGGTCTGGAGTCCAGAATATATAGGGGACAAATGCTGAGAACCACTTATTTACTCCAAATCACTGGCATTTTTACAATGTCCTTCTTTCACCAAAGTAACGAATAATGGTGTCCTGGGCAGTAGAACCTGAGTCGATTTCCCACTTGTGTGTGTGATGCATGGTGTCAAGTTGCATCAACGTTATAGTAATCCTATTAGAGTTTCCAAGGTAAGTGAGATATTTAAAGTATGGTTTTGCTAGTGCCACATATCCCCAATGAGTTTTTATGGCCAAGTGAGGATTCAAACCTAGTTGTTTTGAGTCTTAGGCCATCAATCTGTCTACAACAGCACTGTAGGTAGTATTTGCTATCCCATTATTTTCCTGTATTCAGATGCATGGGATTTTAGCTCTGATGCAGAACCATCTGTGCAAGATGGAGCAAGATGGATATTTGGAAGCAGGTCTTTAGTCTTCTCATATGTACGTCAGCAGGGTTTGGTGGTTCCTCAGAGGACACTAATATTCATTTAGTTTGGACGTGGGGATTTCTGCAATTCTTTTGAAATTTGAGATTACGTCTATTATTGATGAGACATGAAGGGATAGGAAAATGCTGGAAGCAAGATCCTTTGATGTCCCTCCAATAAATGTGATACAGACAGGCTTAATAAAATAGCCCCCATGGTTGCATACCAGCTAATTACATTGAAGGGAGCAAGACCACCCTCTAGTGGATACCTCATGCATTTCATCTCCCTCCCTCCATCTCTCCCTTGAAAACTATGCCATGCTAACCAGCTGCTTTCTGCTTCATAGAATTTTACTGCTGAAAGATAAATGTCAGATTTACGTATGTGCGATAATTCCCGGAATCTCCATAGTTCATTCTGGTGCATTCAAACTGTTTCTTTTTTTCTTTTCTCTTACGATATGTATAATGCCCTTAAAATAGCGACTGCTTTGGACTACAGCTCGGAGAAGCCACTGCCAACGTGGCCAAGGAAACCATTTCTATGTTCTGAATACATCATCATAATCATCATATTACAACTGCTGAGCTTTATGGGATTCTATCAAGACCAGCCCCTATCAAGGAGGCACAAAGGGGAACTGAATAGTTCCCTCAACAGAGGGAAATGTAGGGTGCTACATCTAGGTAAAAAAGAATGAATTGCACAGATATAGGATGTGGGATACTTGGCTGGAGAATAGTACCTGTGAAAGGGATCTGGGAGTCTTGGTGGACCACAAATTGAACATGAGTCAGCAGTGTGATGTGGCGGCCAGGAAAGCCAATGCGATTCTTGGTTGCATCAACAGAACCACAGTGTCTAGATCAAGGGAAGTGATGGTAGCACTCTATTCTGCTCTGGTCAGACCCCACCTGGAGTACTGTGTCCAGTTCTGTGCACCTCAATTTAAAAAGGATGTTGACAGCCTCGAGCGGGTGCAGAGGAGGACGACCAGGATGGTTGACGGTCTGGAGGAAATGTTTTATGAGAAACGGCTTAGGGAACTGGGAATGTTCAGCCTGTCTAAAAGAAGGCTGAGGGGGGATATGATAGCTATGTTTAAATATTTGAAAGGATGTCATATTGAAGAGGGAACAGGTTTGTTTTCCATGGCTTCAGAGACTAGGACTCGGGGCAATGGTTTCAAACTACAGGAAAAGAGACTCCATTTGAACATTAGGAAGAACTTCATGACGGTTAGAACTGTTCGGCAGTGGAATATGCTGCCGCGGAGGGTGGTTGAGTCTCCTTCTTTGGAGGTTTTTAAACAGAGGCTGGATGGCCATCTGTCGGAAATATTGAGATGGGGTTCCTGCATGGCAGGGGTTTGGACTAGATGGCTCTTGAGGTCTCTTCCAACTCTATGATTCTATGATTCTATGAATACCCTACCTCAGGCTCCACTGCCAGATACCCGGACCACTGAGCTACCCAGCAGTTCCATATGCCGGTTAGTAGGACTCCCTGGGGCGTGGTTCCCCAAGCTAGCATAAACCCAGTAAACTATACTTCCCATCCTCTCTGGCCAGAACAGCCATGCAAAGGCATTATACGGATTGTAGTTAACTCACCTCA
Source organism: Phrynocephalus vlangalii (assembly GCA_037367305.1). NCBI lineage: Eukaryota > Metazoa > Chordata > Lepidosauria > Squamata > Agamidae > Phrynocephalus > Phrynocephalus vlangalii. The sequence goes on along the minus strand of JAWVWN010006196.1, from coordinate 11,922 downwards.
GGGAGGGTGCTGTACATAGGAGAGAATCTAAGGAGTCCATTTTCTCTCACAACTGAGAGACTTGAAGGACCCTAACCTCCTAATGCAATGATGAGAGAGAAGGAAGGAGGGAGGGATAAAGCCAATTCGAGATACCTCCATGAGCATAAAACATCATTTTTTTTGGTCAAAATCCCCCTCCCTCTTCTCCTCTCTTTCTTAGCCCTGGTTGGGAGAGCTTGAAGTCGTCTTGGGTCTACTGTGCCCCCCCCGCCCTTTTGAGGTTCATATACTACAGTCCTGCTATACTGCGGGACCGCAGTACCCCAAAAGGGCTTGAGGGGTAGGGGGGAAATTTTAAAAGCCAGGGCTTTTCAAACCTTAACCCCCCTTCCCCAAGCCCTGGGCTCCAGCTGATTGGTGCTGGGGTGGGGAAACAAAAGGTTTTTCTCCCCCACCCCAGCGCCAATCAGCTGGAGCCCGGGGCTTGCCTCCATGGAGGCACCGCATGCCACTACCCCACACCTGGGGGTGGTCAGGAGAAGCGGCGTGCAATGTTTGAAATGACTTTAAGCGATGGAGCCAAGCACTTGAAGCCACCTTCCTCCCCAAAAAACAAAACAAACAAACAAACAAAAAAAAAAATCCAGGCAATCTCATCCACACCCTAAGATCTGACTCCCTGACTTGGCTCCATTGCTTAAAGACATTTTAAACATCGTGCCCCCCCCCAGGCCTGACTTGACCTGCATCTGCATATCGGGAATTTTCTATTATCGCGGGTTGGGTCAGTTACTGTACAAATATGCCTCTGGACAGCTACATGTAGTGAGTGTGGTCAAGAAGAATGAAGTGTGAATGTATTAAATGCTGGTTGGAATTCAGATAGATCCTTCATTTGGGGAGATAAAGTGTACTGCTTCTGCTTAAAAAGGCCTAGAAATCTGAGGAAGGGAGGACCAACCGACTACCTCCTTATTGTACTTCCACTGGCAGGCTAAGCTTTTTTTGGAGCGCTTTGAGAAACAAACTGGTTCCCAGTGGGTTTTTTGTTGTTAATTGGGGGTGCCATTTTCTTTCTTTCCTCTCTTTCCTTCTTTTTTACATATGTCTCATAGAGGTGTTTTATACATGTGTTTTCAGTATAGGCTTTATTATATTTGTGGTTTTTGCATGTGTGCTTGTTTTGTCTTTCAATTGAAGTTTTAGAGTATGGCAAGGTATAGATCCAATAAAAATGTTTAAAGCTGCCAGTTAACATGCTATTAACACTCATAAAGATTTTTTTGAAGGAATAACATATTTCATACTTCTGGGATGCGTGCAATATGCAAGGAATGGTGCTTGTCTAGACCTTTTCTCTCTTTCTCCAAAGAATGCTATTGCTAACAGACCAATGCAATGCCTCTGATAGAATCGACCAGCTTAGCACCACTAGCTGGCCAGACAGAGCTTGGGGTCTGCGCATAGACCTGAATGCAGCCATTCCTGTCTTCTGACCCCCATCATTGTGATGCCTATCATTACTGAAGAACACGGAAAGTGATTTGCTTGAATTAGACTCCTCCATGATGGATGGGAAGTAAATATTCAGATCATTCTGTTGTGGCTGCCTGAGTGGCCAGGTACTCAGATGTTTTAGGATGGCCAGCTGAAGTCTCCCAGATCTGTAGTGCCTCTCCAAGTTTCCAGTCAGGGAGTCAGATCTTAGGGTGTGGATGAGATTGCCTGGATTTTTTTGTTTTGTTTGTTTGTTTGTTTGTTTTGTTTTTTGGGGAGGAAGGTTGCTTCAAAACCCAAACATTCCTTTCTCATCCATTCTTATTGGCTCAAAGTGAAGACATGAGTGTGTGCTGTTTCATATGGTATAATGGGAGCAGGTGCCCATACCTCAGGCCTCACCTTGGTTCACTCCCCAGCTCATGATAATTGGTCCATCATGCCATTTTGAGCAAGGCAATTAGGGGAACACTAGCACAGTGACCTACAAGCTTTTCTGTTGGGTAAGCCCTGACAGTTATGGTGCCACGCCTGGAAAGAAAGAATAAATAAATGAAAACACCTTGCACTCCCAATACTTACCCACCTTGCCTCTGTGTGACCTCAAAAGTCCTGCCCTCTGACATCACGGCAGTCTGGTCTACCTATTGGTCTCAGGGTTTGGGTCCTGAAATCTCAGGATTTGGAAACCCTTCCTATCGTGGTAATAAGAAATGTAGAAGATACGTGATGGACAGAGACTTAGACTGGAAGGACAAAAGAGCAACCAGGTCATACTAAATGTTCAAGATTATTAGAAGAAGGAATTAAGTATTATTATTAAGTATTATTAGTATAACCATCAGTCATACACGCAAACATGCAGGTTTTGTATGCATGTGCGATTGATGGCTGGGGCACAGAGGTCTTCCTGGGTTATGCCTCTGGAGCAGTGGTTTCCAACCTCGGGTCTCCAGATGTTCTTGGAACACCACTCTGAGAAATCTTGGCCAGCAGAATGAGAGGTGAAAGCCTCTGGGAGTTTTAGTACAAGAGCATTTGGGGACCCAGGGTTGAACCTTAACGCCTTCCAGCATCTAATTAGTATCTAGCTGTAGTGTGCAGTTTTATCCCCATTCGTAGAAATATTTTTTTCCTATGGCTCTAAATAGAAACTGTTTCCTCCCGTCTTCCACAGTGCTGCCGTTCATGCTACAAGGTTGAATAGCACCTGGCAGTGGCCTTACTCTGCAGTTAAGATGCTTGTTATCCCATTATCCTCTTGTAATTTTGTAACCGTAAAGTTTGGACATCTGGACTCCACTAGCAAAAAATGGCAAGCCTCCCTTTGGTTACAAGGTCAATGCTGTTTTCCAGTAAAGGCAGGAGTGGTACCGTTATAATTGTTCACTATTCATAATTTAAAATGTCCCAAGGAACTGGATTTTCACACAGTCTTTTCCTTGCAAAATTTTTCCATGATGTGACTCGTACCATACTGTCAGATATTTTCCCCAGGTAGTGAGTCTCTGCATTCCTTGTATTATACCTTTGCTGGCTGTTATTTTTCAGTTGTTCAATACATTGGCACACTCCATGAGGAACTAACTAGGCAGTCTTATACTTGGAGAAAATGCCACAGGAAGAAAGTGTCAGTGAGCTACTTGGAAGGAAATATCTTTATATTCATTAGGCCTCCACAGGAAAACACTGTGTGGAATTTGTTTGGTTTGTATTTCAAAATGTACCTAAGAAAATTCTCATGTCCTGAACTAATATACAATTTAGAATCTGATGAGTCTTTGTTTTTTCTCTTTTGCTAAATATTGCATTACCATTCACTGATAAGAAAAGAAAATGCGCAGATTAGGGAAAATTGCCTATAGAAGGGCCTATATTAGCAGGAAATGTCTATAAGGGGCAGGTTATGCACAAAATGCATATAAATGCATCCGGGTGGAAAAATATGAACAATGTAGAACGTGAAATAAAAGCATTACAACCTTTCCCCACCAAAACTCTCTGAATCTTTTTTTGTTTTTGTTTTGGCTTTCAGATATTTGTCAGACTAGGAACTCCTTCCTATTTAAACATTTGGGCACATCAACGCAGGCTACAGCAGTAAATGTACTTTATGAGCCACCAAAAGTCAAATTTGAGTTGATGGCACATGATGACGATGACAACAACGACAAGAAGAAGAAGAAGAAGAAGAAGAAGAAGAAGAAGAAGAAGAAGAGAAGAACAAACAACAACAACAACAACAACAACAACAATTCCTACTTAGGGGGATTAAAAGCCTATTTTAATTCCTTCTTTCAGTAACTTAGGCATGGGAAATTGTTGGCAGAGGAGAGGGAGAGGGGTGACAATGTACTAAATGGTTTCATGGTTTATGGGTGACAACGCTCTTCTATCAACTTCTTCTAAGATTTAGTAAACTAGTGAAACTGCAGTAGCCAAACCTCTTCCTGAGCAGTGAAAGAGCCATTTTATACATTGTTTGTATAAAAATATCTATGCCTTTGGATCCCTGAATATGTAATCATAGTGCAGCTCCCATCTCTCTGCAGGATTGAACTATTGATGTTTTCATTGTGTTTCCAGTCATTATCTTTGGTTCCTATTTCATACCACAGCATTATACCAATGTCATTAGTTTTCCACTGAAATGTATTTATTATGTGTACTAAAAGACCAGTTTTCTCATGCTACATATGCTACCTATACATTAAAAATGCAAAATGAACACCTACTGGATATTAATATTCTTATTGAAAACTGTTAAGATGATTACTTTAAAAGATGTAAGAAATGGAGCAAACTAAAATTTCCCTTGGCCTATAATGAGTAAAAATGCAGGTGAATGACAAGTTTCTTTAACTCCATATAACTCCAGTCCTTTACACCCCAGTAAAGAAGTGTAAAATTGGGGGGGGGGATTAATATCTTCTGGTGAAGATTGATGCTGTAGTATTACATTACACTTGTCCACACACATAGCCCTGCCCTCTCACTGTAAGCCTGTTCGTTTTTTGTTTAAAGTCATTTAATTAAAGCATTCAAAAATATGACCTCCTGAAATATATGTTGTTGCTTATGCCATGTCCCCAACTCCAAGTCAACATTGCAGTATCTTGGGGCATTCTGTGTATTTTAGGTCCTAAGGCAAAAAAAAAAAAAAACAACAACCATAAATTTCTTCCCAGCTACCTGGCAGTGAAATTGCGACAATAATGAATTAAATAATCAACAATTTGATGCCCTTTGATGACACTCCATATCAGCTGCCTGAGAAGTCCACCTTTACATTGTGGTGATAAATAAGGATAGCTGTTTCTTCAGTTTAAAGTCGTACTATTCATTTTATCATCACAGGACTCCATCCCTTAAAAGGACCCTAAAATGTCTTCAGATTAAAACAACTCATATAAATTGGAAAAAAAATCAATCTTGCTTCTCTTAAAAGAAAATGGTTAGTCCTAGCCACTTTTTTTAAATTTAGAAATATTCTAGGCTGCATTGTCTGAAATATTGATCCTCAAAAAGAGACTTTTTAAAAAAATACTGTGACCTTGTTATAAACTAAGCATGTGCGGAACAGGCTTAACAGCAAAAAAGTGTTCCTAAGTAGATACACTGTTACAGTTTCATTCTAGGATGGTTTTAGGGCCATGAAAAGTCATGAATAGACATGGGCACGACTTGGCGAAATTCTCGTTTCCGTTTCCGTTCCTCGTTTCTGTTACGCAACGGAAACGGTAACGACAATTAAGCCGTCAGAACTCAAACTTGAACCGATAAAAGAAAAAATGGGTCTGATTTGTCGTTGTCATTCATGGCATCGCGGCGATCGCGCGATGCCAAGCGGCACAGAAAAAAGTTTTAAAAAAAACCCGATTCCCGGCCAAAAAAGCAGGCAAAATATGCCTGCCTGAGTGAGGGCACCTACCAGAGGGGTGGCTTCTGGGGGGGGGGGTGTCCCCGGACTCCCCCCTCTCCTGTCCTGGGCTGCTCTGGTGGGGGGCATCCTCGTCGTCTCGCCATGCCATGCGGTGCAGGGGGATCCAAAATGGCGACCGCAATATTTTTTTTGAAATCGTGGTCCAAAAACCCACCAAAGCACCACACAGAAACATGTGAAAATTAGGTATTTTAACTGCCTGAATTTTTACAGTAGCAGCAGTGGGTTTTTCTTGCAATAAACGTGTCTCCAATCCCATTGATTTTATTTTATTTTATTTTTATTTTTATTTTTTTACACCTGCACAATGATGGGCTGGCCATGGGATGGGACCATGCAAATTTTTGGAGCCATTCCACCAATCGCATGGCCACTTGGCCAGGTTTTGATGGAGACTTCTGGGATGTGCCAGTCGGGCATAAAAAGCCCACTATAACCCTAGCCCTAACCTTACCCTAACCCTAACCCATATGCCAGTACACTGTCCTTCTTAGTGAGGTGCAGCCCACTAACTCACCCTAACCTTACCCGTAATAACCCTAAGCCTAGCCCTTGCCCTAACCCCAACCCTAAGCCAGATCTGTACTCGCATTGCACTACACGCAAGTACACTGTCCTTCTTAGTGAGCCAGAGGGCGCCCAGCAGAGGCATTCTTCTCTCACCTCGCTCACCAGTCCAAAGTTCCAAAAAACTCTGTACGCCAGTATGCTGTCCTTCTTAGTGAGCTAGAGGCACCCAAAAGAGAGGTGCCTCTGCCAGTGCCACTTGGTACGCAATGGCTACACGGTCATGTACCCTTCCTTTTCCCTTTGTAGGGGGCCAGAGGAGGCATCCACCCAGAGAGGTGCCTCCAGGAGCCTGCTAAATGCCTTCCCTTCGTAGCGGGCCAGAGGAGGCACCCACCCCAGAGAGGTGCCTCCAGGAGCCCGCTACCCTACCCCCCCTAAACCAGTACTAATGACAGACGACAAACGAAACGACAATTTTTTGAAAAATTTCGCGACAAACGGAAATGAGCCGAAACGGGCCGGCTCCAACACACGACAACTCGAAACGTCATTTTTCCTGGTCGTGCCCATCTCTAGTCATGAAGATAGATTCAAAAGACTTTTTGTTATAAAGAGGGGGGGAGCTTCTGGGATTTTTCCTTGGCTGATATCACTTTGTGAATGTTGGTGAGCACAATTCAACATTTAAGTTGCCCTTTCTGAAAAGCTTGGCCTTCTTTTTCCTTCTGACAGCACAATGTTGTGTAGCAAAATCTTCATTACATCAAAGTGTAAAAGTTCCCACATATTTTCATCATGCCTGATGTGTTTTTTAGATACTCATTATTATATGCCATTGGATTCAGACTAGGTATTCTTACCTTAGTCCAGCTGAAATTTGTGGGGCTTAATTTCAACACTATGTAAACGAAACAATGGTCCATTAGAAATATTTCTTATTGTCACCTAATGGTTGAAGGCAAAAATCCAAATAGAAAGGATTTTGTCAGACTCAGCAAGATAATGTAGGATTTCTGTAACATGAAATTACTTTCCGGGAAAAAGTAGGTAACATCAATAATCTTTATTTCAAGAGCATGACACTGAGGGCGAGTCTTCAATTTGACGTCAATGCTTGTTATTTACAGTTTTGTAACCAAGACTATTGAAAGGTTTCCTGTTGATCAGCTACTGGCAACGTCACTGCTATTCAGAATCTTCTCTCATGACAACTTCAGGTATAATGCTTTTCCCGCTACACATTGCTTGGAGGAAATGATCTCCTCAACGAACAACTTATAATGGGATAAATACTCATCAAGAATAATGCAAAATCTGCTTATCACCCCATTCAGATCTAATGTGAAATGCTCATGCGAACAGAAAAAAGTAATTTGTAGCCATGAAAACAAAACAATGCTCCTTGTAGAATGATTTATCGATTTATAAATAACCTAGAAAAGGCAACATGGAAAAAAACATTTTCCTTGTCTCTGTGGCTGAACTTTAAAAACATATCACTCTTTTTTCCAAGCCACATTTAAGTCTTTTTCTCTTTCCAAGTCATTTGGAAAAACCCAAAAGACATGTTGCTTCTGGATATGAGTTTACTATGGCAGGGATTTTGTCCTGCTTGACATCCCAAATTTCTCTGTCCAGTCAAAATCATCACACACACAAAAAAACCCTGACTGATAATAAAAAAGGAGAATTTGAGAGCTGGGAGTAAGGGCTCTCCTTTTTTTCAGAATGTCAAGAATGCTTGGGGTGGGGCTTCCCCAGGCTCTGTTCTCTACTTTATAGAGGGTTCACCACACAGATGGGAGCAATATACACAATCACTCCCTGCATAGAAGCAAATAAAGCAGTGACATCAGTCCTTTAGCAAGGCATCCTCGAGTTTTCAGGTGCCCTTCCCGAGTGCCATACGGAAACAGAACATGGAAAATAATACCTTCTTGCTGGTATAAAGTTTCATCAGCTGGAGGTCTTTTGGGAGGCAAGCAGTGATGGGTGGCCTGCCATTCCCATCCGTTCTGGAAGTATTCCAGCCTACAGATTATGTACGGATTGGGTTTTCTCTTGACGTCATTGCTACATGCTTGGGCTAAGAACCCAAGTGTTTTTTGAGAGCCTTTAGGTGTGAACTGGGCTCTCATCAACCCCTTTTCCTTAATGTTTCAGGTGAAGACGTAAGGATGGTACAGGGAGCAAAGTTTAATCCCTAAAAGCCATCACGAAAGCTTTTGGGGAATCAATGTTCCTCACACCCAAGATAGATCACTTGTGCTGTTTGTCTTGAGAAGTCAACATTCTTTTGCATATCTTGTATTCATGGGGCCCAAGAGCATCTGGATAACCACTGAACTCTTCTCATCAACTTCGCATTATTTATGGGGACATGATAGAGTGAACAAGTAATCATCAATGTTCCTTTCATAGATGAAAAGGGTTACCTTTGCCCTCTGCACATTTCCATACATGGTTGGTTGGATGGTTTTTATCCTACCTTTCTCCCCTGGTTTAGGACTCAAGGCAACATACAAAACATTGAAAACCAACAATCAAATAATGTAAGCTGATAAAATATAAATCTTGAGGGCCATGGGCAGCCCACAGACAACATTTGCCCAGCCAAGGTTTTTGCAGAATGGCCAAATCTGACATAATTTAAACCTATGATAAGCACATAAGAAACATAAGAACAGCTTTGCTGAACAGGCCACCAGCCCATCCAGTCCAGCATCTGTCTCACACAATGGCTCACCGTTTGGTTCAGGGTATTCCCAAGCAGATGTCTTCACCTGCTCATGATTCCCTGCAAATGGCATTGAGAGTTTTCCTGCCTATCACTCCAACATGAAGTTGTCCTTAGGATCCATAATGATAGCTATTTATACCCTTGTTCTCATGTAATTGTCCAATCCTTTCTTAAAGCTGTCAAGGCTGACACTATTGCACTTCTTCTGGAGGGAGTTCCATAAGCCAGTGATCCTCTGGGTGAAAAAGTACTCACACAAAAGTTTCATGGAGTGCCCCCTAGTTCTAGTGTTGTGGGATAGGGAGAACAGCTTTTCCTTATCTACTTTGTGCACACTCTGTATGATTTTAAAAAACTTCAATCAGGTCACTTCTTGCGCTGTCGTTCAAATTAAGAGCCATGTTGCGCCTCAGGGTAAGGAAGGTGTTTCCAATCCCCTAATCCTTGGTTGCCCCCCCTCTGCATTTTTTTCTTTCCATAATTCCTTTTGGAGGTTGGTGCCAGAACTGTTCACAATGCTCCAGATGGGGCCTCACCATAGATTTATAAAGAGGCAAAATTCACTTGTGGACATATACGTTTATATGCAGAGTTGGTTTTATTTAATATGTGGGAGGGAAAAAAATGTTCCTGAGACCCAAAGATGAGGAATAGTAGTGATAAAACTCTCTTTTCCAACAAGTTTCCTCACCCCACGAACTGTCTCCTATGCAGCAATCAACTTTTAAAAATAAGGTGTTTTTGTTTTTCGGGTGAAATGTGGTACACCACCACCATGTTGAGTTTCTTTTTTGTACTGGGCAATTTCTCTGATGGCACTTTGGTAAGAAAAGAGTTAAAACATCTTTCTACCTTCTTTGATCCCTATAAAATATTAAGTATGAGGGTTTTTTCAGAACACTAGATTGGTTGCTTATCATTCATGAATGGATTTGTCAAGCGCAATTAGATAAGTACATCCATTCAGTGTGTCTTACTGTGGTTGCTTTAACACCAGGGATTTAGCCCCAGTATTTAAGGAGCAACTTGATTGCACCTTAATCCACAGATGAACTAGTGAGGTAACCCAAGCCATTCTGGAATATTGTTAGAATCAAGATCCAAGGTGCTCAAATATTGTTGCTGAATTCATAAGGGTTAGGCCTATCGGGAACATTCGTGTGTGTTCTATTAACAGAATCATAGATTTGGGAAAAGAGACCTAAGGCCATCCGGTCCAACCCCCTGCCTGCAGGAACCCCCACACGTATTTTGCTGAGATGGGCACGACTTGAAAAAAAATTTTTTTTGGTTGTCGTTAGTCGGCCGGTTACGTTTCGGCTGTTTCCGTTTTTCGCGAAAATTTGCAAAATTAGTCGGTTCGTTTTTTCGTTTTTTCGTTGTCGTTAGTTACGGTTTGGGGAGGGGGTGCGGGTCTGGAGGGAGTGCGGAGTCAGGCAGAGCCACAAGTGACGGGCTGGCAGATCTTTGCACCGCTGTGTCTCCGTATTGCCTGAGTGCAATGCAAGTGATTGGCTTAGGGTTAAGACGGGCTTAGCGCAACGGCTAGAGTTAGGCAGTTAGGGTGAGGTTAGGTGGTATTTGGGTGTTGGGTGCCTTCTGACCCACTTAGAAGGAAGTTACTGGGTATGGGTTTGGCTTAGGGTTCGGGTTTGGGCTACGATTAGTGGGTGTTTAGCCCGATTGGCACATCCAGAAGTCTCTGTGGTCAACTGGCCAAATGGCATGCGATTGGTGGAAAATTTGCTTGGTTACTCCCATGGGAGGGGCCCTCATTGCAATGTGCAGGTGTAAAAAATAAAATAAAATAAAATAAAATAAAATAAAATAAAATCAAGGAGACTTTTTTTTGCAAAAAAAAAACCCACTGCTGCTACTTAAAAATTCAAGCATTTAAAATAGCCAATTTTCGCATCTTTCTGTGGGCTTTGGTGGGGTTTTGGGCACAATTTCAAAAAAAATATTGCGGTCGCCATTTTGGATCCCCCCCCCACCGCATGGCAAATGGTGGCCTTCCGCCTGGTACAGTCGCAAAACCTGGCCATCGATTGGGGAATGGTCCAAAAACTTTGCATTGGTCCATCCAATGGGCGGGGCCCATCATTGCGAATGCGCAGGTGTAAAAAAATAAAATAAAATAAAATAAAATAAAATAAAAGGGTTTTTTTGCAAGAAAAAAAACCCCCCTGCTGCTACTGTAAAAATTAAGCATTTAAAATAGCTAATTTTCGCAGTTTCTGTGGTGCTTTGGGGGTTTGGGGCAATGGGTTTCAAAAAATATTTGGGTCGCCATTTCGGATCCCCCCCCACCCCCTTGGAAATGGATGCGCCCCCCAGCCTGGTCAGTCGCAAAACCTGGCCATTCGATTGGTGGAATGGCTCCAAAAAATTGCTGGTCCACTCCATGGGCAGCCCATCATTGCGATTGCAAGGGTAAAAAAATAAAATAAAATAAAATAAAATAAAATCAACGGAGACTTTTTTTGCAAGAAAAAACCCCTGTGTACTGTAAAAATTCAACATTTAAAATGCTAATTTTGCATGTTTTGTGGTGCTTTGGGGGGGTTTTGGGCAATGATTTCAAAAAATTTATTGCGGTCGCCCAATTTTGGATCCCCGCCGCATGGCAAATGGATGCGCCCCCCGCGGTCCAAGCAGCGCAGCGTAGCAATAGCCAAGGAAGAGGGGGGGCGGGGAAACCCCCCAAATAAAAAAACCCTTTGGTCTGGTAGGTGCCTCAGACAGTTTTCGCCCTACTTTTAGGGCCGGGAATCGGGGTTTTTTTTTTAACTTTTTTAAAAACTTTTTTTCTGTGCCGCTTGGCATTGCGCATGCAAGTAACGGCCGGACAATTAGACCAATTGTTCGTTCGTCGGTTCGAGCTCGAAAGTTGGGGCAGTGATTCCGTTACCGTTTCGTAGAGTAACGGAAAATGAGTAAGGAAACGGAAATGGGAATACCGCTAAGTCGTGCCCATCTTATTTCTGAAGGTGGGGCCCTCCCCTCTGCTTAAAAACCTCCAAAGAAGAAGACTCCCCCCTCTGTGGCAACATATTCCTGCCGAATAGCTCCAACCCTCATGAAGTTCTTCCTAATGTTTCAAATGCAATTTTTTCCTTTAGTTGAAACCATTGCCCTAGTCTAGTTCTGAAGCCATGGAAAAAAAAAAACTTGTTCCCCTTTAACAGACATATTTTCAAATATTTAAACATTCGTTTAAATTCAGTTTACTGTTTATAGTGAGAGCCAT